>CM077659.1:6521997-6814497 GCA_039707465.1 Rhabdophis nuchalis | reverse complement strand
TGGGAGGAGGAATAAATGGAATCCTCTTTTAGGATGCATGGATGGGGGATGCTCCTGAGATAGCTTTCGGCCTCCAAGAGACTTCCCTGGTGTTGTAGCCCCCCAGCAGCCAGTGAGGAGGTTGGAGAGGAGCATGGGCCAGTCCTGGAGGCTGCGGAAGGCTCTGAGGAGGGCTCTGTGTCGGAGGCAGAGATGGGGCCGAGGCCGTCTGACAGTGATCAGGTGCCTACAGAGCTAGACAGCAGTGAGGCAGAGGAACAGCTGAAGCCTGTTCCCAGTGTGCTCACATGCAGAGCTGCCAGAAGAAAAGAACAACTCAGAAAATCAGGGTCAACTTGGGAGTAAAGTCACAGGTGGAAGGTGATTGGCCCCTCCCATAGGACATAAAAGAGGAGGGAAAGGGGAGGGGGCTTTTGCAGGAAACAATTCCTTTGTTCAGTCATTAGATTCGTTTCAGGACTGTGAAGATCTGTCCGTGAATCTTAGAGACTCTGTGCCCAGTCTTTCCTTGCCCAGCACCTCATTTGGAAAATATTTACAGGGCAGCTTTCCAAGCTAGATAAGGTCTGTGGTCATAAATACTCCTTTGAACCAGAGGCGTAGCGTGGGGGGTGCAGGGGGTGCCGGCCGCACCGGGCGCAACATCTGGGGGGGCGCGCTCGCACTCGCAGCTCTCTGCTCCTGCCTGGCTTGAAGTGACTTCATGCGATGTCAGCTTGAAATGCCAGAGACGTCCGGGAAGAGGCTTGCTATCCAGGTCTGACCGGGCAGCTAACACTGCGGGGTTCGGATGCGTCAGGCAAAGGTAACTCCCCCCCCCCCACCCCGGGCTCTCTCACACACACACACACAAACACACCCTCCTCCCCTTCTCCTCCACCCCACCGCCTCTTGGGGCCACGCCGCCACTCTTAAGCGAAAGAGGTTGCGGGGTGGGCAGCCTTGCCTCCCTGCCCCTCGTCTTCACCCTCCCCGTAAAATATCCCAAGCCGGCTCCCGCACACGGGAAAGGCTGGCGGAGTTTGCCGGCGACTTTTTTTTTCTTCTTCTTTTCCTTCCCTGGCGCGCGTTCTGCTGAATGAATGAGCAGCGGTCTGGTCCTCCTTGCGCGCAGCCGGTTCATTTGAATGTAAATGGGAGGAGGGGATGCGGGGATGTGTGTTGAGGGGGGGGGAGAGAGAGAAACGAGCGAGGGAGAGGAAGGAAGGAAGGAAGGAAGAAAAGAGGCGCTTATTAAAATGGATGAGTCTGCAAGTTAGGGGGCGCAAATTATTTGCCTTGCCCCGGGTGCTGACAACCCACGCTACGCCACTGCTTTGAACGACTGTTTGCCAGGCCTTTGCTGAATGCGAACGAGAGGAATTCACCTTCGTTTAATAAAAGGGGTTTTGTCAGGACCAGGACTCTGCCTGGTGCTTTTGGGGAAAACCTAGGTCAGAACATTGAGTCCCTTTGTAAACCCTGGAAAAGATAGCCAGGATTGGCAACAACAATATCATGATGGACAAAAAAGTAAAGTCCAGGGCTCGTCCATACAGACTTGACTAAATACAGCCTGTAACATTCCTGCTCCTTTTCAAACTTTGGATTTATAATCTGGACTCAGAACTGTCTCGTTCTTGTACTTTCAGAACATGCCATTGTGCTCAAAATCCAAAACTACTTTGATGCCTGGCAAGCTCTTCTCCTGAAACCTGACATTTTCTTTAAGTTCTCCTGGTTCTACAAGAAGTACGAGACCTCTGCGTAAGTAGCACGTATGCATTTGTAGATCAGGCTGCCTATAGACCAGGGGTCAGAGGTGAGATTCAGCCGGTGCGGACAGGTTCAGGAAAACTACTTGTTCAAATTCTGCCCAGTTTAGCAAAGCCCCACCCTAGCTCTGGGGATAAAAGACAAGGGGCGGAGATGAATAGATGTGGCAGAGGAGAGGAGAGCAGTGGAAATCTATGGGCCGGTCCTTGGGACGGAAGAGCCACCGCTGCTAGCAAAAGCCCCACCCTAGCTCTGGGGATAAGAGGCAGGGGGCGGAGATGGATAGATGTGGCAGAGGAGAGGAGAGCAGTGGAAATCTATGGGCCGGTCCTTGGGACGCAAGAGCCACCGCTGCTAGCAAAAGCCCCACCCTAGCTCTGGGGCTAAAAGACAAGGGGCGGAGATGAATAGATGTGGCAGAGGAGAGGAGAGCAGTGGAAATCTATGGGCCGGTCCTTGGGATGGAAGAGCCACCGCTGCTAGCAAAGCCCCACCCTAGCTCTGGGGATAAAACACAGGGGACGGAGATGAATAGATGTGGCAGAGGAGAGGAGAGCAGTGGAAATCTATGGGCTGGTCCTTGGGACGGAAGAGCCCCGCTGCTAGCAAAGCCCCATCCTAGCTCTGGGGATAAGAGGCAGGGGGCGGAGATGAATAGATGTGGCAGAGGAGAGGAGAGCAGTGGAAATCTATGGGCCGGTCCTTGGGACGGAAGAGCCCCGCTGCTAGCAAAGCCCCATCCTAGCTCTGGGGATAAGAGGCAGGGGGCGGAGATGAATAGATATGGCAGACCACTATTCATCTTCCAGCCAGACAGATTTGTTAGCCTGCGAGAGAAACTTTTTGCCGGGACAATTTCACATTGTCACAAGATTCACAACGATATTCAGGGATGAACAGAAAGGATTTCTCCTTCTTTTCAGGAAAGACCTGAAGGAAAGCATCGAGACCTTAATTGAGCAGAAACGAGAGAAGCTCTCTGCCACCGATAGCCTGGAGGAACATGTGGATTTTGCTTCAGAGCTGATTTTTGCCCAGGTAATCTGGATACCATTTTCTTCCTTTCTGGGAAACACCGGGGAACAATAGCAGAAATCTGGAGGGAAGTTGATCTTTTATCAACTTTTTACATGAGGCATAAAGGGAGGGAGGGAGGGAGGGCAGTAGCACTTAGACTTATATACCGCTTCACAGTGCTTCACAGCTCTCTCTAAGCCAGGGATGTCCAAACTTGGGAACTTTAAGACTTGTGGACTTCAACTCCCAGAATAGCTGGCTGGGGAATTCTGGGAGTTGAAGTCCACAAGTCTTAAAGTTCCCAAGTTTGGACATCCCTGCTCTAAGCGGTTTACAGAGTCAGCATGTTGCCCCCAATTATCTGGGTCCTCGTTTTAGCCAAACGAGGATGGAGGGCTGAGTTAACCTTGAGCCAGTCAGGATCAAACTCCTGACAGTGGGCAGAGTGAGCCTGCAAAATGGCATTGTAAGCACTGTGCCATCAAGAATGAGAATGAGAAGGGGAATAAGAAAGGAAGGAAGGAAGGAAGGAAGGAGGGAGGGAGGGAGGGAGGGAGGGAGGGAGGGAGGGAGGGCAGTAGCATTTAGACATATACTGCTTCACAGTGCTTATACAGCCCTCTCTAAGCGGTTTACAGAGTCAGCCTCTTGGCCCCAAACAATCTGGGTCCTCATTTGACCCACCTCGGAGTGAGCCTGGTGAGACTCAAACTGCCAAACTGCAGGCAGCCAGTAGTCAGCAGAAGTAGCCTGCAGTACTGCATTCTAACCACTGCGCCACCGTGGCTCAATAAATCTAGGACTGACACCTGCTTCGATTTTGCAGAACCGCAGTGAGCTGACTGGGGAAAATGTGAACCAGTGTGTGCTGGAGATGCTCATTGCTGCCCCCGATACACTGTCCGTGACGCTCTTCTTCATGCTGGTGCTGATTGCAGAACACCCTCAAGTGGAGGAGGCCATGATGAAGGAGATCAACATGGTGATGGGTACGTATCGAATGACTCCAGTGGCCGACTTGAAGTGGCTTCCATTTTAACACCATTTTAATCTGCACAGTTTAATGTTTTGATTTTTTTAAATTGTTTTATAACTTGTAAGCCACCTGGGAGTCACCTTGTTGGGAAGATGGGTGGGATAATAAATAATGATGAGAGAGAGAGAGAATGGAATGGAATGGAATGGAATAGAATAGAATAGAATAGAATAGAATAGAATAGAATAGAATAGAATAGAATAGTGAGAGATGGATAGATAGATACAGGCAGTAGAGAGATGGACAGAGACATAGATATAGAAAGATATAGATAGATGGATAGATAGATAGATAGATAGATAGATAGATAGATAGATAGATAGATAGACAGACAGACAGACAGACAGACAGACAGACAGACAGACAGACAGACAGACAGACAGACAGACAGACAGACAGACAGACAGACAGCAGGATTGATGGATAGATGGATAGGTAGAGAAAAGATGGATGGAGGGATGGAGGGATGGAGGGATGGATGGAAAGATATAAAGATAGATACTAGAGATAGATAGATACTAGAGATAGATAGATAGATAGATAGATAGATAGATAGATAGATAGATAGATAGATAGATAGATAGATAGATAGATAGATAGATAGATAGACAGACAACAGGATTGATGGATAGATGGATAGGTAGAGAAAAGATGGATGGATGGATGGATGGATGGATGGATGGAAAGATATAAAGATAGATAGTAGAGATAGATAGATAGATAGATAGATAGATAGATAGATAGGTAGGTAGGTAGGTAGGTAGGTAGGTAGGTAGGTAGGTAGGTAGGTAGGTAGGTAGGTAGGTAGGCAGGCAGGCAGGCAGGCAGGCAGGCAGGCAGGCAGGCAGGCAGGCAGGCAGGCAGGCAGGCAGGCAGACAGACAACAGGATTGATGGATGGATGGATAGGTAGAGAAAAGATGGATGGATGGATGGATGGATAATTTGCCTGTATCTGAAACAATGCAGATGTTAATATAATAGACTATTTATAACCCAGGGTTGAATTTTGGGATCCCTGAAACTCCCTGAGCTTGGTGCTTTTCTTGCAGACATTTCATTATCCAACTAAATAATGTAATCAATGCTAGAAGGAAATGGAGTTTGTGGAAAGGAGGGAGAGGAGGAGGAGAAAGAAGAGGAGGAGGAGGAGAAAAAGGAGGAGAAAGCAGGGGGATCCCTGAAGCTCCCTTAACCTGATTGTTTTCTTGCAGACATTTCATTATCCAACTAGATAACATCATCAATGCTAGAAGAGAGTAGAAGGTCCATATACAACTACCTGCAGAGGTAGTTATTATATTTATACCCCACCCTGGGTCCGCTTGGAGAAGGGCGGGGTATAAATATAAAAAAATAAAATAAAAAAATAAATAGCAAACAGCTATTTGAACAGCTACAGTTTGAAAAAGCAAACAGTGGACAATGCCAACCTCTTCCAACCATTCCTTAAGGAAGATGGGCAAACCCATCTCACCTGCTTCGTCCTGCTTCCTTCTCCCCAGGTGACAGGGACATCCAAACGGACGACATGGGGAAGCTCAAAGTCGTCGAGAACTTCATCTTGGAGAGCATGAGATACCAACCCGTGGTGGACCTGGTCATGCGCAGAGCCTTGCAGGATGATGTGATTGACGGCTTCCACGTGAAGAAAGGGACCAACATTATCCTGAACATCGGGCGCATGCATAAGCTGGAGTTCTTCCCTAAGCCCAACGAATTCTCCCTTGACAATTTTGAAAAGAACGTAGGTATTTTCTCTTGTTCTACACACCGCTTCGTGTTTTGTTTAGGAAACACGAGACTCCACACAAACACATTGTGGGTAAGCGTGCTCGGATACAAGAGAGGGAGGCTCTTTGTCCAGATCATACAGATAGTCCTTCACTTAGGAAACACAACTGAGCCCATTTCTGTTGTTAAATGAGGCCATTTCAGTTGCTAAATGAGGCCGTTGTTACATGAGTTTGCCCCCATTTTACAGCATTTCTTGCCACTGTTGTTTAGTAACACTAACTTCCCAACCGTTAGTAACACTAACTTCCCAACTGTTAGTAACACTAACTTCCCAACCGTTAGTAACACTAACTTCCCAACCGTTAGTAACACTAACTTCCCAACTGTTAGTAACATTAACTTCCCAAATATTATTAACACTAACTTCCCAACCGTTAGTAACACTAACTTCCCAACTGTTAGTAACATTAACTTCCCAAATATTATTAACACTAACTTCCCAACTGTTGCTAACACTAACTTCCCAACTGTTATTAACATTAACTTCAAAACTGTTATTAACATTAACTTCCCAACTGATATTAACATTAACTTCTCAACCGTTAGTAACACCAACTTCCCAACCATTAGTAACACCAACTTCCCAACCGTTAGTAACACCAACTTCCCAAATGTTATTAACACTAACTTCCCAACCGTTAGTAACACTAACTTCCCAACCATTAGTAACACTAACTTCCCAACTGTTAGTAACATTAACTTCCCAAATATTATTAACACTAACTTCCCAAACGTTATTAACACTAACTTCACAACTGTTAGTAACACTAACTTCCCAAATGTTATTAACATTAATAACTTCCCAAATGTTATTAACACTAGCTTCCCAACAGTTGCTAACACTAACTTCCCAACCGTTAGTAACACTAACTTCCCAAATGTTATTAACATTAACTTCCCAACTGTTGGTAACACTAACACTAACTGGGATCCATTTATCTGGCTTCCCCACTGACTTTGTTTCTCACAAGGTCACAAAGGGTGATCAAACAACCCCAGGACACTGCAGTTGTCATAAATACGAGTCAGTTGCCAAGCATCTGAATTTTGATCACGTGACCATGGGGATGCTACAAGGGTTGTAAGTGTGAAAAATGATCTTGTCATCTTTTTCATGCTATTGTAACTAAAAACCATCATTAAATCATCAATCAAGTCAAAAATTAGCTACATCTAGTTCTCTCCACCTGTCTCATTAAATGGGGTGGAACTCCATCCAAAGGGGGGGAAATCTATAGAACCAGGTCATAAAATTGGACGTGACTTACTTAACAACTGCCTTGCTTAGCATTGGAAATTGTCCCAATTGTAGTTGTCATTTGAGGACTACCAGTGTTGCATTCTGATGACTCTCAACTGCCAGGGGCTCATGATGCAAACTGAGTGGCCTAAAGAGGAAGTGAATAAATTGTTAATAAGCCCACTATTATTGTTTTTTTTAATGTAGGTCCCCCATCGTTACTTTCAGCCCTTTGGCTTTGGCCCCCGCGGCTGCGTTGGGAAGTTCATTGCGATGGTCATGATGAAGGCCATCCTGGTGACCCTCTTGAGAAGGTGCAGCATCCGTACTCTGAAAGGCGAAGGTCTTAACCACATTCCCAAAAACAATGACTTGTCACTGCATCCCAACGAAAGGCAGCCGCTACTGGAAATGATCTTCACCCCAAGGAAACCCCTGGGCAAGAAGGATCAGGAGGAATAAAGCCCCATCCAAGCCATCCAAGTTGCCAAGATGATCCCAGCCCTGTCGGATGGGTTGGGTGACCCTAATCAGATTCAAAACTCTCACCCACCCAAGGTGCATCGATCCACTCCCCCGATGAAACGTTTCTTGATAAAACCCAACAGTTTGTTCATTCAGGTGGCCCATTGGTAGAACTCAGGTTCAACACAACAGGTAATCATTGCACTGTTGTTAAGAATCATCGTGTTGAGGAGGACCCATAAAGACCTTTAGAATTGATTCTGCACGTACAAAATTGTGTCATAGAGATTTTATTCGGGAAGGAACCAGATTTCTGCATGTCTACGGAGATGAATTGGGCCATGCAGCTGCAGTGGCTGATAACTGCTGTTGTTATTCTTCCATGCTCCTGTCCATTAAGAAGTAGAAGTGGAGTAGAATGATACAACTTGTTCAGAGCAACAGACCCCTGTCGCAGTCTCCAGAAGATGCAGTATCTCCGTTCTCCATCAAGTCCTCCTGAGTTACTATGTGGTACAACAAAGCAGAAGAGGCAGAACTGGTTATCTCTGTGTCTTCTGATCATCAATGGAGCCTACGTAGGTTTCAAACATAAATCCCCTTCTTTTTTGCTTTTTAAGTTCAATCACACAACCATTTGACAGACGTAGGACCATGTTAACTTCCCAGGTGAATCAAGAGCTGGCATCTCCTCTGGCTAGTCTTCTCCAGCCTCCAGTCTTTCCCTCTATCACTCTCAGCTATTCCATCTTACTACCCAACATAAAAATGCATTAACTGATGGGCATGCACTAGAACAGAGGTCTTCAAAGTTGGTAACTTTAAGACTTGTGGACTTCAACTCCCAGAATTCTGGCTGGAGAATTCTGGGAGTTGAAGTCCCCAAGTCTTAAAGTTGCCAAGTTTGGGGACACCTGCACTAGAACAAAAGCCTAGGATATCCTCTGTAGTTCCTAACGTTGAGGAAGGTAAGGAAGATGAACGTTAGCTTAAACTCCAAACGGGTCTCAAGTCAAATGAAAAAAGAGAAAAGAAAAAAGCAATAAGGATGTCATAATGGAGAGAGTCACAAGCTCATTATTCAAGACTTGACTCCTTACTCCCAACCTGGGTTTTAATAGAGGAGAATATCTGTTCAGCTCAGGGTTGAACTGTGGGGTCCTTGCAACTCTGTGAGCGTGATTGCTTTCTTGCAGATCTTTCATTACCCAACTAAGTAACCTAATCAATCATCTTCTTTTAATGACCCCATAATCCCTTTGCAAAGTGGAGTCTGGGCAACTGAATGGAGCTAGTAGAGTGTTTACTGGCCAGATGCCCTTCCCGTCCCCAGGGGGGAGTTTTGTTCAGCAGATATATCCTCATTGTGCCCAGAGAGAGAAATATCTGCCTCTACCTAGGATCGAACTCACAACCTCCTGGTTGTGAGGGGAGAGCTCCACCTCCCAATGATGCTCCCTAACTGGGTAATGAAACACCTGCAAGAAAGCAACCCCGCTCAGGGGGCACCAAGGACCCCACCACCTGAGTTTCGCTCTCTCTCTCTGTCGCATCTACCCACCTTCGCTTCGCCTTCTCTGGCCATTTATCGGTACTTAGTTGCCTCTTCTTCCACCGAAAAGCTCTTGTCATCCAAGTGCAGATCGAGAGGGGTGGGGAGTACTGCGCGTCGTGATTCGCGGACTGCCTCGCTCCCCGGAGGAGCCACACAATCAGGGGTTTCGCTACCACTTTCTCTTTTTCCTTGCCATCGTGACCTACTCCACGCCAACACGGTTCCCTCTGAAACAAAAACGCAAACCTGAGACTGTAGGGCTACCTATTTATTCCAAGCAACTGTTGCTAAGGTCATCTGGGACTCTACCTGAGGAGCAATTCCATACGCTCGTCGTTCATCTCCATGCACCTGCATTCCGTCTATATTTTTCACCCCCATGTTATTATTTTGCATGAGTAATCTGAGCATGATCCTTGCCTGTGAATAGCTTTCAAGTTTCCAAACGACCAAACCTTGGGTACGTCCAGAAGATTAAAAAACCAGTAGATGGGCCCCTGAGGAAGAGATCTTGAACGTGGGCTAAAAAAGGACAGTGTTCCATCTGTTGACGCTCACTCACTGGTCCTCTCGGATGAGCTTGTCTCCAATGAACATGTGCTTCCTTAACAATCGGTCCATGTCTGGGCACCACTGAAATGTGCCCTTCACCCCACGCCCCATGGCTCAGGACTAGGATTATCCAGAATGCTGTATTGTCCCGGACGAGCACCATGGATCTAAGAACCTCCAGAAGAAGCTGCTTTTTCTTCCTTTCCAGCATCTGAAGCAACTCGAGGTCTTGTTCATTTAGGGGGAAAGTCCTTATTAAGCTTCTTCTTGGGCGACCCAGATTTGAAGCTTTCCTCCAGATTTCTGGACCCATGAGACGACTAGTTAAGCTTATTGTAAATACCCAGTAATGTGTTGGATGGGTTGTTGTGGGTTTGGTTTTTTTTAACTGCCTGATCTGTCTTATCGAGTTAACTAACGGTTTGGATGCTTCTGGTTGTGGTTTTGTACTTTGTATTTTAGAGAGCCGGTGGCTCAGGGGGCTAAGACGCTGAGCTTGTCGATCAGAAAGGTCGGCAGTTTGGCGGTTCAAATCCCTAGCGCCGCGTAACGGAGTGAGCTCCTGTTACTTGTCTCAGCTTCCACCAACCTAGAAGTTCGAAAGCCCGTAAAAAATGCAAGTAGAAAAATAGGAACCACCTTGGGTGGGAAGAGAACAGCGTTCCGTGCGCCTTCGGCATTTAGCCATGCCGGCCACATGACCACGGAGACGTCTTCAGACAGCGCTGGCTCTGCGGCTTCGAAGCGGCGATGAGCACCGCCCTCTAGAGTTGGGAATGACTAGCACGTATGTGCGTGGATAACTTTTGCCTTTACCTTTGTACTTTGTATATTTTACTGCTGTCGGCCTTCTAGGGCACATGCTGGGTGGCAACCCAGGGGCACAAGCTTATCTTTGAAAAAGCAATGTAGATAAATAGGTTAATAAATAAATAGCTAAAAGGAAACATACTTGCTTCTGTAGCCTTATTAATATTGCAAACAACTAAAAGTAAAACATTTGAGTTGCTTACCTGTCGCTCCAAAACTGCAAAACTCCAGCTTAAAAGAGACGTTGAACATCTACCAGCAGAGGGCACTCGGGACATCCATTTGGGAGAACGCCTGCGGTTGTGTAGCAACACCCCAAAGAAATGTTGGCCGAAAGGAATATGCAAAAGAGGTTTCCTGGTATACAGATGGCAGCAGCAAATTGACCACCTTGAGGCTGGAGATAATTGTCTCCAGGAACAGAAGATCGGGTGGGTGTAATCTGACCACCAAAGAAGACCACGTACCACTAGACAGACAAGCATCATGTGAAGGACCATTGCCCAGGGCTCTATCTGTGGCCTATTAACCCTCATCCATCCCACCCATCCTCAAACACATGGCATCTGGAGGCAGAAATGCCCTCAGCTGAAGACCACAAGTTGGCTGTGGTCTGGCTGTGGTCACATCAGATTGAGATGGAACAACTGGCACACACAAATCCTGAGGTCACACAGGTCTCTTGTTCCTTATTCCAATTGTTCAATGTAACTTCCTAACGGTGAGGACAATTAACCAGTGGAACAGCTTGCCTCCAGAAACCATGGGGGCTCCATCACTGGATGTTTATAAGAAGAGTCTAGACAGTCATTTATCTTCAATGGTCTAGGTTCTCCTGCTTGAGCAGAGGGCTGGACTAGAAAACCTTCAGGGTCCCTTCCAGCTCAGTCTAGTCTAGTCTAGTCTAGTCTAGTCTAGTCTAGTCTAGCCTATTTTCCATTCTATTCTATTCTATTCCCTTCCCATTCCCATTCCCACTCTACTCTACTCTACTCAACTTTTCTCTACTCTATGATAGGCACTTACTATTGGTAGGCATGGCTCAGGGCATGACACAATCTGCATCAGATGTCAGTATGACATGTACCTACACACAGTTATGGTCAACAACAACCCAGAATCCCCAAAATTGAGGAGCCCCATGCCCAGCAGAGCGCGGCTTGTAGGCACATATTATATTATTTTATTTGTATTTCATCATACTCCCCTCCTAAGGATTCCCTGGTTAGAATGTTTGCAGCATATTCTGTTTCTCACATGTCTAAATCCAGATGAAGATTCCAGGCGAAGAAATGATCCCCATTTGTTTTTATTTATTATTTATTGAGCAATTTATTCACTAACTCTCCCGCCAGGCGATTCTGGGTGGCTTCTTCCTTAAAAAGAGGAAGGATTGACAAAGATTTGTGATACATACTGGATCTCTCATAAAAGCTCATGAAATATGCCAGAGAATATATACTATCCTCTTTTAATGACCCCATAATAGTTTATAGTTTGTAGTTTATTAAATTTGTATACCGCCCTTCTCCCTTGCGGGACTCCGGGCGGTGAACAGGCATAATAAAACCACAAGACATCATATACAAATGCTTTAAAAATTGATTAAATTTGGGGCCTGTTCTAAAACCAGGTAAAAATCGATTGCTAAAATTACTTAGAATCAATTAAAAACTACAATTAAACAATTAAAAAACTACACCAGGCCGGTCGCACGGAATACGTGCGTTTTCAAGGCCCGACGGAAGAGGCGTAGGTCAGTGGTCGTACGTAGGTCGGGGAGTAGGTCATTCCAGAGGGCAGGGGCTGCCACAGAGAAGGCTCTCCCCCTGGGGGTCGCCAGTCGACATTGTTTGGCCAATGGCACCCTGAGGAGGCTCTCTCTGTGGGAGCGGACTGGTCGGTGGGAGGCATTTGGTAGCAGGAGGCGGTCTTGCAAGTAGCCAGGTCCCATGCCATGGAGCGCTTTAAAGGTGGTTACTAGCACCTTGAAGCGCACCCGGAAAGCCACAGGCAGCCAGTGCAGCTCGCGCAGGAGAGGTGTCACGTGGGAGCATCTCGAGGCTCCCAGAATCCCCCGCGCGGCCACATTCTGCACATAATGCCTTGCGGGGTATAACTTGGGCAACTGAATGGAGCTGAGTGTTTACTGACCAGATGCCCTTCCTGTCGCCAATGTGGAGTTTTGTTTTTTGCAGCAGATATTATCTCTACACAGGGTTGGTTTAAAAAAACCCAAAACCTCTCACTTGGAAATACCTCCCAACACAATTGGAAAGGTTCAGGGTTCAGCCACACCACACACTAAGCGAGTTTTACAGTACATTTCTGTTTTCACCATTTCGACGGGGGATAAAACTGAAAGAAGATTTTCCCAACCAGTGCCAGGGAGGCTGTTTTGCAACCCGAATCGGCAGATCATAGGTTTCCAAGAACACGTAGAGAGAGAAAAATATGTAACCCTTGGAAAGGTTAAGGACTGAACTTGGAGTTGCCAATAGCAACCCGGCTTTTAATTTTTACACATACGCCCAATAATGCCATTTGCATTGTGTGCCAGGTGGCTGATGTCAAGATTCACAGTGTGTTGTGGTGGGGAGTTAATTATATTACAGAATAACGTTTTTGGGGCAACCTTCTTGGCCAGGCTGTAGGATCTTGAGCTCAATCGATGTACGGCATCCAAGCAAATTTTATCAAGAGAATCCCAAGAGTTCTCTACCAAAATTCATATGCATGTCTAGGAAATCCAACACCTTTTCTCTCTCTTTCTTTCCACAGCTTTCCTGAATTTTGCTCCCCAGCTAGACTAGAACAAGCTCTATGCCATGCTGACCTCTTAACAGAAATGAGAGAGAGGGAGAGAGGGAGAGAGGGAGAGAGAGAGAGAGAGAGAGAGAGAGAGAGAGAGAGAGAGAGAGAGAGAGAGAGAGAGAGAGAGAGAGAGAGAGAGAGAGAGAGAGAGAGAAAGCTAGGAACACAGTACTACCTTATGCCTATGTATATTTCCCCATGTAGTATAGCTGTATTACTTTTATCCTTCTCCTCTATCCATTATCTTCTTTCACTGGGTTCATTATTATCATTATTATTACTTTGCTGTTATGAATATTATTGCTTTGTTGTTTTGCATGTAAACCGAGAGTGTATGCAACAGAGACAAATTCCTTGTGCATCTAATTACACAAGGCCAGTAAGACTATTCTCTTCTCTTCTATCCTAATTCTAATTCTAATTCTAATTCTATTCTTATTCTACTTCACTCTATTCTACTCCATTCCATTCTATTTTCTAATCTATCCTACCCTACCCTACCCTATCCTATCCCATCATATCCTTTCCTTTCCTAATTCTATTAAATCAATTCTATTCTATTTATTCTATCCTATCCTACCATATCCTATTCTATCCTATTTTCTATTCTATTCTAAATTCTATTCAATTCTATTATCCTATCCTGTCCTATCCTATCCTTTCCTATCCTAATTCTATTAAATCAATTCTATTCTATTTATTCTATCCTATCCTACCATATCATATCATATCCTATACTATCCTATTTTCTTTTCTATTCTATTCTAAATTCCATTCAATTCTATTATCCTATCCTATCCTAATTCTATTAAATCAATTCTATTCTATTAATTCTATCCTATCCTACCATATCCTATCCTATTTTCTTTTCTATTCTATTATCCTATCCTATCCTAATTTTATTAAATCAATTATATTCTATTAATTCTATCCTATTCTACCATATCCTATCCTATTTTTTATTCTATTCTATTATCCTATCCTATCCTATCCTATCCTATCCTATTGTAATTCTATTAAATCAATTCTATCCTATCCCATTCTAATTTTATTAAATCAATTTGATTCAATTCTAATTCTAATTCTATTAATTCTATCCTATTATTTATTCCTCTATTCTATCCTATCCTATTCCATTCTATCCTATCCAATGTCAAGAGCAGTGAGCTGTCGAAGCTTATGAAGCTACAAAGATCTGTCCTTACCAAGGACATTGCAGCTGCTTCTTTAAAACACACATCCCACTCTCCAACATGGAGTGGCCAACTATGTGAACACCCAACAATATTTAATCCTACGAAAATCCTTCTCTCTTTATTCTTTGGCTAGCCGTCCAGCCAGAATCTTCCTTATGTAAGCAGTCTTTCATGCGAGACCCCAGCTTGGTAACCTCTATGATCTGTGTTGATCTTACAAGCAAAAGGCTAAGTACTACAGGGTCTCATCTGGGGAGGACTTAGAACCACCCACAAACTTCAAAGTTAGGCTTGGAAGTGGAAAAGATACTCTGGAATAATGTTCAAGTCCTTTCATCTCATGGCCAAGAAGACGATCTGGATGGGTCTGAGATGCTAGCTCAACTCAAAGCAGGCTTTATTTTTACCTTGCTGTGTGAGCGAAGGTGTTAGTTCTCAAGGTGTTCCAATCCAGCTCCCCACACATGACAAACCATCTGTAGTTAAATGAAATATTTCTTCATTAGGAGCGCTAGCAGCCCCAGCAAAAGGTTTCTCACTGCAGGCTAACAAGTCCGTCCATCTGGGAGATGAATAGTTGTCTGTCACATCTATTCATCTCCGCCCCCTGCCTCTTATCCCCAGAGCTAAGGTGGGGCTTTGCTAGCAGCTGTGGCTCTTCTGTCCTAAGGACCAGCCCATAGATTTCCACTGCTCTCCTCTCCTTTGCCACATCTATTCATCTCCGCCCCCTGTCTTTTATCCCCAGAGCTAGGGTGGGGCTTTGCTAGCAGCGGGGGCTCTGCCGTCCCAAGGACCAGCCCATAGATTTCCATTGCTCTCCTCTCCTCTGCCACATCTATTCATCTCCACCCCCTGCCTCTTATCCCCAGAGCTAAGGTGGGGCTTTGCTAGCAGCTGTGGCTCTTCCGTCCCAAAGACCGGCCCATAGATTTCCACTGCTCTCCTCTCCTCTGCCACATCTATTCATCTCCACCCCCTGCCTCTTATCCCCAGAGCTAAGGTGGGGCTTTGCTAGCAGCGGTGGCTCTTCCGTCCCAAGGACCGGCCCATAGATTTCCACTGCTCTCCTCTCCTCTGCCACATCTATTCATCTCCGCCCCCTGTCTTTTATCCCCAGAGCTAGGGTGGGGCTTTGCTAGCAGCGGGGGCTCTTCCGTCCCAAGGACCGTCCCATAGATTTCCACTGCTCTCCTCTCCTCTGCCTTCTGTGCAACCACGCATCAGGCAGCTGTTCCTCCTCTTCCTCATCAGCCACCTCCAGACCTGGGGGCTGTTGACTCTCCATCTGAAGGCTGACGATGGCCCAGGCTCCGTCTCTTTCTCTTTGACAGCTCCATTCCCTCTTCCCACTCGGAGATCTCAGGTTGCCTTGATGCTGACCCTGACTCCCACACTTCCTCCTCCTCCTCCTTCTTGGATTCGGCTACTGGAGGGACCGGCAGCCGACAAGCCACAGCAAGAGGCTTGTTACACCCGGTGTGTGAACTGGCAGCTGAGGTATATTCGATGCAGGCACTGTCTACCAAAAAGTTGCTCTCGCAGTAGATAAGGGAACATCATGATCACTGGTTAGGATGCTGTCACATTCATCTTTTCTACGGTAGTTCTAAGGCCCATAAAACCCAATCCCAGGTGTGAAGCTTCCAGCCAGGAAGAGACAAGGAAGATCTACAAGGTGTGTCTTTTTGTTTTATGACTCTTGTCAAAACTATCTACGTCTGCTCTTCCCGAAACATTATTTCATTTCTGATCTCCCACGCACCCATCCGGCCATACCAATCAGATATACAATAGAACCGGTAAGTTGTCTCTGACCTTGTTGTGAATTCCCACAGAACAAAACTTTTTCCCAACGAAACTTTTTCCACTTAGAGCAGTGGTGGGTTTCCAATTTTTGACTACCAGCTCACTCGTGTGTGCGTGACACTTCTGCACATGTGCAGAAGTGTCCGGGCAGGTGGGCGGAGTCTCTCGCCGCTGTTACTACCGGTTTGCCCGATCCGGGCTGAACCGGGAGCAACCCACCTCTGACGTACAGATAGTCCTTGACTTACAAACACAACTGAGCCCAAATTGTGTTGCTAAGTGAGACATTGGTGAGTTTTGCTCCATTTCATGACCGTTCTTGCCAGAGTTCTTAAGTGAGTCACTGCGATTGTTTAGAGAGTCACATGCTTGCCGAGTGAATCTGGTTTCCTGTGCTTGTCAGAAGGTCGCAAAAGAGGATCGCATGACCAAGGATGCTGCAACCGTCATAAACATGAGTCAATTGCCAAGCATGTGAATTTTGATCGCGTGACTCTGGGGATGCTGCAGTGGTCCTAAGTGTGGAAAGTGGTCATAAGTCATAGGCAATTCTCCAAGCAGACGGGTCACTCTGGCAAGGAAAATCCAGACCAGAAATTCAACCAGAAGAAAATCAGAGAGAACAAAGAAAAGTTTTAAAAAGGAAAACTAAACATGAAAGCAACAACAGCATACAAAGAGAACTTATATAAAATGTTTTATAGATGACACAAATACACAGGAAAGATTAGCAAAAATGTTTAAGGATAAATCAGCTAAATGTTGGAAATGTCACCAATTACCAGGAACATATTATCATATGTGGTGGACATGTAGGGTCGCAAAAAACTATTGGGTTAAAATACAATCATGGTTAGAGAAAATGATAAGGCCACACGTGGAATACTGCATTCAGTTTTGGTCGCCACGATGTAGAAAAGACGTGGAGACTCTGGAAAGAGTGCAGAGAAGAGCAACCAAGATGATTAGGGGACTGGAGGCTAAAACATATGAAGAACGGTTGCAGGAGCTGGGTATGTCTAGTTTGATGAAGAGAAGGACCAGGGGAGACATGATAGCAGTGTTCCGATATCTCAGAGGGTGCCACAAAGAAGAGGGAGTCAAACTATTTTCCAAGGCACCTGGGGGCAGGACAAGAAACAATGGGTGGAAACTAATCAAGGAGAGAAGCAACTTAGAACTAAGGAGAAATTTCCTGACAGTTAGAACAATTAACCTCTGGAACAGCTTGCCTCCAGAAGTTGTGAATGCCCCAACCCTGGAAGTCTTTAAGATGTTAGATAGCCATTTGTCTGAGATGGTATAGGGTTCCTGCCCACGCAGGGGGTTGGACTAGAAGACCTACAAGGTCCCTTCCAACTCTGCTATTGTATTGTATTGTATATATCAGCCCATAGAATTTAAGCCAGAGAGATTCTTATTGGGTATTCTACCAGAGAAATATACTAAAGAAGACTCATATTTGATTGTACAAATAATAACAGCAGTTAGAATTGTATTTGCACAAAATTGAAAAGCAGACAAAATCCCATCGGAAGGAGAGATAATAAAGAAGACATTAGATGGTGCAGAAATGAATAGGTTGACATTGAGAATAAAGGACAAAGAGGAATCAGTGTACTACAGGACATGGGGGCGAGTTTATGATTGGCTTGAAAAAAGATACAAATAGAAAGAGATATTCTTTTTTGCCAGAAATGCATCTATCTTTCCAGTGAGCAAAGAAACTATCCAATTCATCCAAACTTGAAAAGAAAACCAGAAAAGAAAAGAAAAACAAGAAAATGAAACATTGAGTGCCGCGTCGAAATGCTGAATTCCCCAGATGATTACATCTAGGAGTTAGGAGTTTAATGGATGCCACATGCTATTGTTATAAAAATAGTTTGTGCTTTTGGGGTAATTTTATTTTATGAGTTATGCTGGGGAAGATTCCAGTGCTTAAGGAAAGGTGCTGTTCTATTCTGCATAGTCTGGGCAAAGAATTAAACATCACTCACAAACGGTTGGCATTTGCAAATTAAATCACTGTCCGCCTCTTTCAATCTGCAGGGTTTTTGTGGCTGCAAATAAAGAGGCTGCCAAGGTCCATTCTTATCAGGTAGAGTTGGAAAAATGGGACTGGAAAGCAGCTCGGCTTTGCAACGGACCTGATATTTTGTACCCTTCCATGCGTGTTCACAACTACTCCACAACTACAGCCTGACCAAATCGACCTACGGTAGCTGTTTTGCAGAGGTGCCCACAGGTTGTAGCGATCCAAACATCCTCATGGTAGAATCTGCAGTGCACCTAAGAAACAAGTAGAACTGTTATTGCATTGCTGTGATGGTTATCTTGAGTTTTTTTAACCATCACGAATGAAGGGATGGATGGATGGATGGATGGATGGATGGATGGATGGATGGATGGATGGATGGATATAGTATGTGCCTTGGGATATTGTTGCAAGCATCCAATCTGGGTTGGTCACCGGGACCAGAGGTTTGAGTGAGCTTTTGGACTCATGCTAGAGCCCATCCTCAGGGAACTTCTCTGGAGCAGAAGGTCTGAACCATTTAACCAATGTTTTAACCATCCCCTGTGGACATCCCTGTTATATGGAAGGAGCCTAAGTCAAGGCGTAAGAACACAATGGAACGGAAGTTGCCCTCAGAAGTTGTGGGAGCTTCATCACTGGAAGCTCTCAAGAAGAGACTGGACTGCCATCTGTCAAAAGTGGTGTAGTGGGGTCTCCTGCTTGGGTAGGGGGTTGAACTAGATCAGGGATGTCCAAACTTGGGAACTTTTAAGAGTTGTGGACTTCAACTCCCAGAATTCCCCAGCCGCCATGGCTGGCTGGGGAATTCTGAGAGTTGAAGTCCACAACTCTTAAAGTTCCCAAGTTTGGACACCCCTGAACTAGATGATTTACAAGGTCCTTTCCAACTCTGATAATCTCTTTAAAAAACATCTTCAAAGCTTAAGGAATAGAAAAGGGAAAATAGCAGTAGAGTTGATTTGGAAGGGCATGGCAATTGCAGTCAAAGGACAGAGTGACTGCCAGCAGAAAGAGGCAAATGCCAAGGGGACAATCACTAGGGAGGGAGGGAGGGAGGGAGAAAGGAAGGGAGGAAGGAAGGAAGGAAGGAAGAGGGAGGGAGGGAGGGAGGGAGGGAAGGAGGGAGAGAGAGAGGGAGGGAGAGAGGGAGGGAGGGAGAGAGGGAGAAAGGAAGGGAGGAAGGGAGGAAGGAAGGAAGGGGGAGGGAGGGATGGAGGGAAGGAGGGAGGGAGAGAGGGAGGGAGAGAGGGAGGGAGGGAGGGAGGGAGAAAGGGAGGGAGGGAGGAAGGGAGGGAGGGAGGAAGGAAGGAAGGAAGGAAGAGGGAGGGAGGGAAGGAGGGTGGAAGGAAGAGGGAGGGAGGGGGAGGGAGGGAGGGAGGGAGAGAGGAAGGAAGGAAGGAAGGAAGGAAGGAAGGAAGGAAGGAAGGAAGGAAGGAAAAGGGAAGGAGGAAGGAAGAGATGAGGAGACGAAGAAAGGAAGATAGGGGAATGCTACGAGAAAGAGGGTGTCAGAAAGAGACAGGAGAAAAAAATCAGAGATGGGGAAACAAAATCCAGGAGGAAGGAAAGAAGGAAGGACTTCCTTGGCTTCACTTCCAGCCACTTCTAAGTTATGCCCCCCAACAGAAAACTATGTTTCCTATTCCTTCTCTCCCATCAGGTCAATTGAGCCCTCTTCTTCCTTGCGCATTGAAACAAGGACCAGGACTGAGCAACGGATAGTCAAAGCAGTAACGGAAGTATATTGTCCCATGCAACCTTTGGCGCTCAAAGACATGCGTCCCTTGCTCCTTTCTCCAGGTGACATCAGTTAGCCTAGCTGCGCATACCTGGATGACTACCTTACAAGCTGACAGCCATGTTGTAGCCTGGGCTTCGCAAAGACAGTTCATTGTTATATTTCAAGGGGTGGGCTTTGTTTTGCTCCATTTATAAAAGAGGCAAGCATCAGCTGTCGATCAATCTGCTAATCAAACTTAAAACTGACAAGTGGAGGGAAAGACGGTGTTACATTAGCTTCTGCTTTTATGGTGTTAGCTACTCCTCCCCATCTTAATACTGGACGCATTTGCATGCATGCGCTCCTGCCAAGCGTCCCTGTTCTGCTGCATGTCTTCCCTTGAATTTGAACTTTGCTTGGGACATCTGTTCATGCGCTAATGAATCGGAATGGCTCTTATGCTATTAAGATCATCGTTATCATCATCTTTGCGGTATCAATATCGTCATTCATGCTTTCAGCTCTGTAGCATAAATTAAGTCCAGGATGGATATAGATAGATAGATAGATAGATAGATAGATAGATAGATAGATAGATAGATAGATAGATAGATGGGTGGGTGGGTGGGTGGGTGGGTGGGTGGGTGGGTGGGTGGGTGGGTGGGTGGGTGGGTGGGTGGATGGATGGATAGATAGATGATAGATAGATAGGTAGGTAGGTAGGTAGGTAGGTAGGTAGGTAGGTAGGTAGATGATAGAGAGAGAGAGATAGATAGATAGATAGATAGATAGGTAGGTAGGTAGGTAGGTAGGTAGGTAGGTAGGTAGGTAGGTAGGTAGGTAGATAGGTAGATAGGTAGGTAGGTAGGTAGGTAGGTAGGTAGGTAGGTAGGTAGGTAGGTAGATAGATAGATAGATAGATAGATAGATAGATAGATAGATAGATAGATAGATAGATAGATAGATAGATAGATAGATAGATAGATAGATAGATAGATAGATAGATGGATATAGACAGATAGATTACAGAGAGAGAGAGATGGATAGATGGATATAGGAAGGATAGATAGATGATATAGATAGATATAGATATAGATTAGATATAGATTAGATATAGATATAGATATATAGATATAGATATAGATATAGATATAGATATAGATATAGATATAGATATAGATATAGATATAGATATAGATATAGATATAGATATAGATATATAGGCAGGCAGGCAGGCAGGCTGATATGGATGGATGGATGGATGGATGGATGGATGGATGGATGGATGGATGGATGGATGGAGTAAGCTGATATCCTCCAGAGTTGAATGTTCAGATTCAATATCTGCTCCACAGTCTACAATGCTATTTTTGTTGAGTTCTTTTCAATGGGAGGATCTGAACAATCCAAACTTCGATTTTTCTATAACATCCAGGACAAACCTGGGCGTTTTATGGCCACATCCAGCCTTTTAGCTGTCCCTGTCCAGCCCACGTGGATTACTTTTATTTTTAAAGCAATTGCTTTTTTTTTTCTTCAAATTTGATGTATGTCTGTGGGGCCCTTCAACGCCCTATTGATTTGGCCAAACGATAGCAAGCAAAGATATTTCTCAGTAGAATGAAATAGTAGTTTTACTGAGATGATAGAGTGGAGGTCAATTGATCCCTGCCTTTTTAAGAGATAGGACACACACACACAAACACACACACAAACACACACACGTGACCCCAGGTATCAATGCACATTCAGGGATGTAATATCTAGCTACTACATTTGAGAAACATATCCCTTCTCCATAATAATCCTTTTCGAGATGGAGATGTGTCATAGTCAGGATCTATTGTCTAAAATCCTGGACCGCGAGTTTCAGTTTAATTGTATTTTCTTTAATTGGAAGACTATAAAAGTAGAGATAATTCGATTTCTTGACATCACATGTTTTTCAGACTGCACATCCAGCAGCTTTATGTCAAGGATGAGGGCACTTTATTTATGAGAAAGTAGCAGCCTGGTTGCATTTTTAGAACGTCGATCATCCTAAATGTCGGCCGTTCTGGCAAATAATAATTTGAACGAGGCTGGGAAACGCTCTGATTAAAAGGAAAACTATATTCATTTCTTACCTGTGTTCCCAGGATGCCTAGCTGGATTTTAGCTCACCTGGGCTCTTGAATGGCAGTATCCATCCAGCTATGGCTAAACTCTAAGCAACTAAGGAGGATCAGACATGGTTAATACTTCCATATGGACCACCAGTTGCAATGGATGGCTGTGAAGGTTGGACCATAAGGAAGACTGAGCGCCAAAGAATGGAGGCCTTTGAACTCTGGTGCTGGAGGAGACTCATGCAAGTCCCTTGGACTGCAAGGTGACCAAACCGGTCAGTCCTAGAGGAGATCAACCCTGACTGCTCTTTAGAAGCCCAGTTTCTGAAGATGAAACTCAAATACTTTGGCTACCTGATGAGAAGGAAATTCTCACTGGAGAAGAGCCTCGTGCTGGGAAAAATTGAGGGCCAAAGAAGAGGACGACAGAGAAGGAAGTGGCTGGATGGAGTCACCAAAGCAGTAGGCGTGAGCTTAAATGGACTCCAGAGGATGGTAGAGGACAGGAAGGCCTGGAGAAATGTTGTCCATGGGGTCGCGATGGGTTGGACACAACTTTGCAAATTCTTGAAGCCAAGAAACTGCCTTAATATTTTTTAAAAAACAAAGTGTGATAGAATACTCTGTTTCCTAGCAACTCGCCTTCCAAGCATCACACAAAATTTGGTGTCTATCCCATCCCCACAAATCCCTTCTCAGAAGGTTTTGAACAAGGCTTACTTGACCGATTCTTGGGTTGTACACGAGAAATGGCTTCAAGAACATAAAGCACATGGCAAACTCAAAAGACCATCTGGTGGCAATTCTCGGCTACTTCTGTACACCAAGGAGCTTTATACATTAAGCGGAGTGACAAATGGTAGGAAATAGCTCACTTGATTTTTGCTGGAAAGGCAAAATGCCTCTGTAAAAGGGAGGGATTCAACTTGACCCCCTCCAGATATTTTTAGATAATAGTATTTTACGTCTACCTGTACATATCCATTTATTTCATATGATACTTTTCTGCCCGAGCAAGCAGGCTCAGGCATGGTTAATACTTCCATATGGACCTCCATATAGAGGACAGGAAGGTCTGGAGGGATGTTGTCGATGGGGTCGCGATGGGTCGGATATGACTTCACAACTAACAACAACGTAATCTTGCAATAGATCCTGATCAATTTAATTAGCCAAGAAAGAGCTGAATAAATACAAGGTAACCCTCATGACTCAAAGATCTACCAGCTAAAAAGCAACTGGACAGTTACAAGCGGATATCTGTAGGAGATGTCCTAAGATTGATATTTAAATTCACATTGATCATAACCTACATTTCCTTGGAGGTCTTAAGGACTTCTTCTGTAGAAGAAGAACATCATGGTTTCTTCATCATCACGGTTTCAAAATCTAAATCATCTCTACACATTGCAAACATCTACAGAACATTAGCTAACATTGATGTAGACCAGGGGTTCCCAAACTTGGCAACTTTAAGACTACGCTGGCTGGAGAATTCTGGGAGTTGAAGTCCGCAAGTCTTAAAGTTGCCAAGTTTGGGAACCCCTGATGTAGACCAAAACATGCCCAGACTCGTCTGTCATCTCATCCTCTTTGACCTGAGAATAAATCCCCATGGAAGAAAGTAAGTCCAAAATAGCTAGCCATAAAGAGTGCTGGAAATAACCTTGAAAGCTAATTGAAAGAGGAGATGTCCACCCATCTTCAAAGCTAATATCTGTGGAGATGAAACTGCTGGAAGAAAAATCTGCATCCAGGCCAGTCCAGCATCTTGTAGGGGCTGTGAGTTGGCTTCTTTCAAAGTCCTTCACGCAGTTGTTGATGCGTTTTGCCCAGTTTGGGATGTCAATCACGGAGAAATTCTGCAGCTCCTCAGGCTTTCTCTATTAACAGCAGATGTTCAGCATCTTCTCCATCCAAACAGTAAACCACAAGGATCAAATTCCACCTCCGAGCGCAGTCTTCGCTCTTAAGATATTTTAAGAGAGAACTCAAAAAAGCTTGGATGATTTGTCTTGCAACCGAGCCAGCGGCCTGTTTTCATGATTGACACCCACAAATCGCGTCCCACGGACACCCACCAAGGGCTTTTGGGAACATCAAACGTTTTGATGAAGAGGAGATGGAGGAAAAACAAACAGCAAAAAGTAGTGTGAGATACTAGCTGCCATTTCAATTTGGGCAGCATGATGAAAATCTGGAGCACAGGATAAATTTTGGAAACCCAAATGGAAAAATGAAGATTTGGGGGACTTGGATGGGAAGACCTTGGTGTTCAGGAATAAGGCAGCATTCAGTGTAATAAAGCTGTGAAACTGTCTTGACCTTAAACAGAAATCCAGCTGGTCAAAAAAAAAAAATTAGCTCAGTCTTATTTTTGTGCTTACTCTGCAGATAGTGACTTGCCTATAGAAACCATTTGTTTATTTAAGCACCAGTAAATAAATAAGTCTCTGCATACTTTTGCTTCATGATGTTGATATAAAACCGTCCTTGGAAAGCTGATCTGCTGATCTTTAGCTAAAAGCTTGTGTTTTAAATCAAAACTATCTTGGACCCTGGAGTTATTTTGATTGTGTGGTCTCTGTCTGCCTCTTCTCCCTCCCTCCTTCCCTCTCTCTCCCTTCTATCTATCTATCTATCTATCTATCTATCTATCTATCTATCTATCTATCTATCTATCTTCTACCTACCTATCATCTATCTACCTATCATCTATCTTCTATCTATCTAGCTAGCTAGCTAGCTAGCTAGCTAGCTATTTCTATCTTCTACCTACCTATCATCTATCTATCTATCTATCTATCTATCTATCTATCTATCTATCTATCTATCTATCTATCTATCTATCTCTATCTATCTATCATCTATCATCTATTTATCATCTGTCACCTATCTGTTTGTCTGTCTGTCTATTTAACTATCTATTTTCTATCTACCTATCATCTATCTACATTATCTATCTATCTACCTATCATATCTATCTATCTATCTATCATCTATATCATCTGTCACCTATCTGTCTGTCTGTCTGTCTATCTATCTATTTCACTACCTATTTTCTATCTACCTTCTATCTACATCTATCTACCTATCCACCTATCCACCTATCCACCTACCTACCTACCTACCTACCTACCTACCTACCTACCTACCTACCTACCTACCTACCTATCTATCTATCTATCTATCTATCTATCTATCTATCTATCTATCTATCTATATTTTTTATTTCTATGTGTATGTTACAATAAGGAAAAAGGGTATAGGTAGGCATCCATGTTTAGCTTTCTACCCGATCCCAACAATACAGCATTTTAAAGCATTGTTTACTGCCTTTCTCAGTTTTAAGAGCTCCCAAGGACCTTGGTTATAGTTGCCATCCCCCAAAATGTGAATTGCTTCAAGGTGGGAAATGCTGGTCAAATGTACTTGACGCGCCTCTCGATTTCCAAAGACAGAAGGAAGGCCTTTTATTGATTTGTTTATTTGTGGACAGGCTGGTGATTCTTGCAAACTCCTAAAAACAATAGCCAATGTTTGTTTGCTTGTTGCAGCTCTTTCTTTCATCCTCGCCATTGTTCTCTGAACCTGAGCTCTGGATCATTTCCTACTGCAGTTAGTTTCTCTCCATTGTAACGATGGAATATTTTGTTCCTTCTTGGTTTCCTGGACATCACGATTTCCTGAACTGACTGTGCAGCTGTACTAGTTCTACTACAGGGTTACAACCCACCTTTGAAAAAGAACAGGGATGAAGCTTTGATTGCATGGCTGGGGCCGCCCTCTTAGAACAGAACAGAGAACAGAATAGAATAACAGAGTTGGAAGGGACCTTGGAGGTCTTCTAGTCCAACCCTCTGCTCAGGCAGGAAACCCTATACCATTTCAGACAAATAGTTGTCCAATCTCATCTTCAAAACTTCCAGTGTTGGGGCATTCACAGCTTCTGGAGGCAAGCTGTTCCACTGGTTAATTGTTCTAACTATCAGGAAATTTCTCCTTAGTTCTAGGTTGCTTCTCTCCTTGTTGAGTTTCCACCCATTGCTTCTTGTCCTGCTCTCAGGTGCTGTGGAGAATAGCTTGACTGCCTCTTCTTTGGGGCAACCCCTGAGATATCATATCAACCCTAGTCCTTCTTTTCATTAAACTAGACATACCCAGTTCCTGCAACCGTTCTTCATATGTTTTAGCCTGCAATCCCCTAATCCTCTTTGTTGCTCTTCTCTGCTCTCTTTCTAGAGTCTCAGCCTCTTTTCTACATCGTGGTGACCAAAACTGAATGCCGTATTCCAAGGGTGGCCTTCCCAAGGCCTTATAAAGCGGTATTAACACTTCACGTGATCTTGATTCTCTCCCTCTGTTGATGCAGCCTAGAACTGTGTTGGCTTTTTTTGGCAGCTGCGGCCCTCGGCTGGCTCATATCTAAATGATTGTCCACTAGGACTCCAAGATCCCTCTCACAGTTGCTACTATTGCGCAAGGTACCACCTATACTGTACCTGTGCATTTGGTTTTCCTTGCTTAAATGTAGAACCTGACTTTGGAGCTTTGGCATTGGAGAAAGACTGAAACTACAGGAAAGGTTTGCAAAGCTATAGGGTCAGGAAACACAGACCCCCGGGGGTGGGGTGGGGGGGAAGGTGGGGCTGCTGAAACGACGTCCAGAGGAATGTATCGCTGTGGCCTAGAGCAGGAGTCTCCAACCTTTGCAACTTTAAGTCTGAAGGACTTCAGCTCCCAGACTTCAGCTTTGCTGGCTGGAGAGGTCTGGGAGCTGAAGTCCTTCAGACTTAAAGTTGCAAAGGTTGGAGACCCCTGGCCTAGAGGTACAGCTCTTGCCTCACAAGTAGGAGGTTGTGAGTTCGATCCTAGGTAGAGGCACATGTAGGGGTCTCCTGCTTGGGCAGGGGGTTGGACTAGATGACCTGCAAGGTCCCTTCCAACTCGGTTCATCTGTTAAAGGAGGAAGGATAGCTCCAGAGTAACGCCCGTTCCTTCTCAGGCGCCCCTCCCACTTTGTGTGTGTGTCCCCCTCCCCTGCCTCCCTCCCCCCCACCCAACCAGCGCCGCCCACCTGCTTTTTGGCTCCGCCCGAGCCGGCGACAGGCGCTTTTGGGGGGTGGGGGGAAGAGAAGCAGGCTGGACCGGTCGCCGTGTCTTCTGCCGCTGCTGAATGCGCTCGAAGCTGGGATCGTCTCTCGTCGCTCTCTCGGGTCTCCGCGGTCCTGCAGGCGGCCGGGCGGCGCGGAGGGCTTGGAGCTCCTGCCAAGGGGCGCGGGGCTGCGCTGCCAGCAGCCCTACTCGGTGCCCGGCCCCGGAGGCTCCCCTGCGCGCCATGGACTCGGATTCCGGGGAGCTGAGCGACGGGGACTTGCTCTCCGCCGCAGGTAAGGCAGCCCTGGCTTTCCGATGGGACGGGGGGCGGGTGGGCGCACGAGGGAAAAGACGCGGGGTGGGAAGGGGGCTGGCGGGGGAGAAAAGCCTCTCTTCTCCTGGCTTCACGTCCCCAGTTTGGTTCCCGGTCCCGGATCGCGACTGGGCTGTGGTCCAGCGGGAAAACACTTTGCACGTGCTCAGGGACTGATGGAGATCTGCCTGAGCGCTCCTAGGGAGATTCGTCCGGCAGGTAACAGGCGGGGAGGGAGGGTTGAGAATCGGTCTCCTTCCCCCCCGCCTGGGAAGAGAAGACCTTGGCAGGCTCGGCGAGTTCTCACGCTTGCCTAAACCATGGTTTCTTGGATCGCCCAGAGTTGGCTGCCTTCCCAGCTCTGCCAGGGTACAAAAAACCCCCCTACAATGTCGGTCTGCCCATTGCGACACCTCAATGTGCCTTTAACAAGGGCTGTAATCACTTGAGAGAGGGGGGGGGAGAGAGGGAGTGGAGGGGAGAGGGGGGGAGGGGGAGGGAGAAAGAGAGAGGGAGAGAGAGGGAGGGGGGAGGGAGAAAGAGAGAGGGAGAGAGGGGGGAGGGAGAAAGAAAGGGAGAGAGAGGGGGAGGGAGAAAGAGAGAGGGAGGGGGAGGGAGGGAGAGGGAGAGAGTGGGGGAGGGAGAAAGAGAGAGGGAGAGAGAGGGAGGGGGAGGGAGAAAGAGAGAGGGAGAGAGAGGGGGGAGGGAGAAAGAGAGAGGGAGAGAGAGGGGGGAGGGAGAAAGAGAGAGGGGGGAGGGGGAGGGAGAAAGAGAGAGGAAGAGAGAGGGGGGGAGGGAGAAAGAGAGAGGGGGGAGAGGGAGGGGAGAGAGGGAGAGAGGGAGGAGAGGGAGAGGGGGGGGAGAGAGGGAGAGGAGGTGCATTTTGTCTATGCTCAGAAGCATACTAAGCAGGGGGGTTGGACTAGAAGACCTCCAAAGACCCTTCCCACTCTTGTTATTCTATACCAGTGGTTCTCAACCTTTGGGGGTCGAACGACCCTTTCCCAGAGGTCGCCTAAGACCATCGGAATACACATATTTTCGATGGTCTTAGGAACCGAGACACCAATTTTATGGTTGGGGGGGTGGGATCACCACAAGATGAGGAACTGTATTAAAGGGTCGCAGCATTGGGAAGGTTGAGAACCACTGTTCTATACTATTCTAGAAGACCACCGCTTGATGGGGTTTTAAAAAGTGCTTGGGATGGACTGGAGGTGGGCCTTGGCTGGCATTGGTAACCAAGAGGTGGCCCAGAATGGGCACCCCTGATAAGAGTCGATCATCGTGCAGGAAACTTAATTCTAACTTCTAAAACGGACGAGATTGTCACCTGTTGGGTTTCAGCAGTGATAAACGGGTTCCTTGGTAGAACATAATGTTTGTACTGTGTAAATGATTGGAACCCAGGGACCCGAATTCAAATGTCCACCCGGCTAGAAAACTGATGGATGGACCCTGCAGTGGTGTGCAACTCACAATTGTTATAGTGAGTAAAAAGTACACACTGCGCCATGAACTCAACGGAAGAAGGTTGGCGGTTATTTATTTATTTTTAAAATTAGGTTTTGTTGCTGTTTCCAGGTCAACACTACTAATGGAGGCAAAGTGCAGACTTCTTTACACTAGCTGTGCTGTTGTGGCTTGATGTTGTTGTTGTTTTTAATGGAAGGGCAGTCTCAACCCTCACTGAGTGGATTCGCATCTTGCATTAAGGCATGCCTTGTTTAATCATGGTTTATCAAAGCACCGCAATTAGGTTCATAGCCATGTTGAGGAATCCATCAACGTCCCACAACATGTGGGAACCATGCCAGGGCTTGGTTCTTGGCATGTTGTGTGATTTCAGCCCTTCCTAAGTAAAAGAGTTGGATGTCAGCAGAATCTATAGTTTGAGAAGGGTGCCTCCTTAAATGTGGGCATCTTCTGTGGAGGATTGACCTCGGATGGAGAGAAAAAGGGGGAAGCCAAAGGCCGGTGAGAGGAAGGCTCATGACTGAAAGGTTTGCATGTTCATCACAAGATCTGTGTGCACATCATACCGATCAGAGCAGCGTTGGTCAAGGTTGGCAACTTTAAGATGCGTGGACTTCCGCTGCCAGAATTCCCCAGCCAACGTAGATTGCATCATGGCGTGTTGGTTGACAGCCTGGCTGGATCTTGGACAAGTTGAAGAAGGCCTTCAATCGGTCTCAATCCAGAACCAACCCCCTTTTAAGCGTGGCTTGTTTTAGCCATGGTTTATCAACACATCATATTATATTGATTGTTTCCTAGTATGAGTTGATTCCTTATTTGTACCCTATGGCTATCATTAAGTGTTGTACCTCATAATTCGTGACGAATGTATCTTTTCTTTCATGTACACTGAGAACGTAAGCTCCAAAGACAAATTCCTTGCCTGTCCAATCACACTTACAATAGCAGAGTTGGAAGGGACCTTGTAGGTCTTCTAGTCCAACCCCCTGCGTGGGCAGGAACCTTATACCATTTCAGACAAATGGCTGTCTAACATCTTTTTAAAGACTTCCAGGGTTGGGGCATTCACAACTGCTGGAGGCAAGCTGTTCCAGAGGTTAATTGTTCTTACTGTTAGGAAATTTCTCCTCAGTTCTAAGTTGCTTCTCTCCTTGATTAGTTTCCACCCATTGCTTCTTGTCCTGCCCCCAGGTGCCTTGGAGAATAGTTTGACTCCCTCTTCTTTGTGGCACCCTCTGAGATATCGGAACACTGCTATCATGTCTCCCCTGGTCCTTCTCTTCATCAAACTAGACAGACCCAGCTCCTGCAGACGTTCTTCATATGGCCAATAAAGAATTCTATTCTGTTCTGTTCTGTTCTGTTCTATTCTCTACTCTACTCTACTCTACTCTACTCTACTTTATGCTACGCTACTCTACGCTACTCTACTCTACTCTGCCATTTTGGGATCTGTGAACTCTGCCTTTTAAGGTGAGATGCCACGTAGCAACCTAACTCTTCACTTTTTAAATATATTTGCCTTGGGAAGCGTCTAGTCGACAAGCTTTTAGATGAGCCTCTCTCTTCTCCCAGTCCTGTGCTGGAAAATCACAATTCTTTTGTTTTTATTCTCTGACCTGGTGGAAGAAAACTTTCCCTGATGCAAATTTCTCCAGAAAGTTGGTATTTGAGGTTGAACTGCACTGGGGGCTCTGAAAAGCAAGCATGGGTTCTCAGATTTTGGCACTTGGGCATTGGGTCGAAGCTACATAAACCAGCTGTTTTCCCTGGATGGAAACCAGATAAGATTTCCAAACAAAACCGGATGGGCAAATCTGCTCTTAGTAGAGACGATCCCTATAAAAGGATTAAATGAGTCACACATATCCCATCCAGTAACAAAAAATGGGGGTTTATGGACCAAAGTGTAGGATTTAAGAATGTATTTTTGGAGAGCTACAACTTCAACTATATCTGTGCTTGCCTAATCTCGAAGGGAGGAGAAACTGAATATTAACAGAATAACAGAGTTCGAAGGAACCTTAGAGGTCTTCTAGTCCAACGTCCTGCTCAAAAAGAAAACCCTATAACCAGGAGTTGGCAACCCTAAACACACAAAAGAGACACTTGGACCTGTTTCCCACACAAAAGAAAACACCGGGAGCCACAAAACCTTTCCCATACCTGACTATTTCCTGAGCGGCCACAAAACTAGCATATGTAGCTGAATTAAACATTCTGTTTCCTTCTGAAACATTTCTTTTTTTGGATTTAACCATGGTTGGCATATCGGGGGGGGTTGAAAAGCTCAATAAGTCATGTGCCAGCAGGTGTTGCACATTGGCAGGTGTGACGCACATTTTGAGTGACAGGGAGTATAAACAGAGGGATAAAAGAGCCACATGCGGCTCCAGAGCTGCAGCAGAGGGATGAAAGAGCCACATGCGGCTCCAGAGCCGCAGCAGAGGGATGAAAGAGCCACATGCAGCTCCAGAGCTGCAGCAGAGGGATGAAAGAGCCACATGCGGCTCCAGAGCTGCAGCAGAGGGATGAAAGAGCCACATGCGGCTCCAGAGCTGTAGCAGAGGGATGAAAGAGCCACATGCGGCTCCAGAGCCGCAGCAGAGGGATGAAAGAGCCACATGCAGCTCCAGAGCCGCAGCAGAGGGATGAAAGAGCCACATGCAGCTCCAGAGCCGCAGCAGAGGGATGAAAGAGCCACATGCGGCTCCAGAGCCGCAGCAGAGGGATGAAAGAACCACATGCGGCTCCAGAGCTACAGATTGCTGACCCCTGCCCTATACCATTTCAAACAAATGGCTTCCCAATCTCTTCTTATAAACCTCCAGGTTGGAGGACCCAAAACCTCTGGAGGCAAGTCGTTCCACTGATTGTTTTCCCTAGTGAGAAAATTTCTTCTTTCTTCCAGGTTGCTTCTCTCCTTGATTAGTTTCCATCCATTGCTTTGCATCCTGCCCAATTGTTTGAGGTTTGCAAGTTCTCATCCAATCCTGATATTCATCTAAGAGGTTTTATGAACGTGGTTTTACTGTTTGCCTTCCTCTGAGAGAGGAACATAAATATAGAATGGATCATTCTCTTCCTTGCCACTATCATAGGAACAGTATTTCTCAAACTTGGCAACTTTAAAGTATGTGGACTTAAAAAAACAACATTCAGAATAGAACTGAATCTGTTTCAAGTTAGGAAGATAGTTTGCCCCGTGTCATAAAGCCAGAACCTTTTCTTGCATATCTCTCGTTCGTATCAGTAGGGCTCAGCCTTAAGAAAGCAAATCAAAGACTAATATTTACAATAAAGGATGAGTCCGGAGTAAATTGTTTAAAAATCTGCTTCTAATTTTGGTTACAGGATTTACATTCACGTTACATGTGAATTCTGGGGAAAAAAGCTGTTGTAAGAGGTCTGGCCTCAGTACAATACATTTATATTCTCAACATTACAGACTTTTTACCAATGTAATCACTAGGATTTGACACTGTCCTTCTCTGGATGGTTTGCTAAGAAGGCAAGCTATTCTTTTTTAAATGTTTAAAGACACAAACTGTACTGAAAAATGGCAGCAGACGATAAAATGCGACTTTCAAAAGTATGCAATGGGAAGGATATTTGTTTAAAAAGCTTATTAGCAAGGAACCGAGGAACACTAAAATAACTGATCTTCTCAACATCTACTACAGCCAGGAATGCAGTAGATGTTGTAGATACATAGTAGAAAGGACTGTAACCGTGTTCATCTACTTTGATAGTAGTGTATGGGCTTTGCAGGCTCTAAATACAGACTTGAAAACGCTTTGATGTATGCTTTCAATACCCAGAATTTCCTGGACGTTGTTAGGAATTCTGGGAGAAAGTGCCAACATTAAGAAACAGCGAGCAAAAGTTATTTGGGGATCTTCATCCATCCAAATAATTATTATTATTTTGTCCAATCTGGAAATGAGCTAAGAAGAAGTGTTAGAAGTTCAAAGGTGCTTTTTCAAGAGGCACTGGGTTTTTTTTTTTCCTTAGAAGACGTTTTGCTTCTCTTCCAAGAAGCTTCTTCAGCTCTGACTGGATGGTGGGGAATGGATGACTGAGAATCTCCCTATAGACTGATAGAACTTCGTTACAAATGTGTTGGTAAAAATCATGTTAATCATTCCTGATTTTTCCAGTTCCCCTCAAACTGGAATAGTACTGATGGATTTCTTGGCGTGAAGGCACAGTTGATTCTTAGTGACTACATAGATTATTTTTTTCCACGATGAACTGACCTGGTCCTTCAATTTTTCCAATGATGCAGCTCATCTCCACAGTCCATCCATCTTCTTTATGGTCGTGGTCTTCTTCTTCTTCTTCTTCTTCTTCTTCTTCTTCTTCTTCTTCTTCTTCTTCTTCTTCTTCTTCTTCTTCTTCTTCTTCTTCTTCTTCTTCTTCTTCTTCCCCCCTCTTACCTTCTTCTCCTCTTACCTTCTCCTCCTCTTCCTTTTCCTCCTTCTTCTCCTCCTACCTCCTCCTTCTCCTCCCACCTTCTTCTTTTCCTCCTCCCTTCTCCTCCTCCTCCTCCTCCTACCTTCTTCTTCTTCTCCTCCTCCTCCCTTCTCCTCCTCCTTCCTCCTCCTCCTCTTCCTCCTCCTTTTTCCTTCCATCTTTGCCAGCCATAGAGCCTTCTCCAGAGAGAAGCTAACTCCTTGCATCATGTGTCTGAAGTAGTGTCTATGTCCTCTTTGGAAGCCATATTGACACCGGAAGCTTCCACGCTTCCACATTCTTGTGCTTGAGAAATTAAGAAGGGGGATTTAGTGGAAGGAATGTAGTTAGACATAACAGGTGGTCACAGTCACAGTCATGGTCATTCCTGCACCTGGAGGAAGAGTGGTTGAAGTGATGTCTCACCTTAGGACAGATGGGGATTAGACCATGTGATGGACTGATGGGTGCAGGAGATGGATTTGGGCTTTTGACTTACTGAGGGAAAACTCCGAACTCTCCAATTCAGGTTTTCCCAGATGTGCCAGCATGCCTGCTGTAATATAATGCAACTTGGAGAAAATGCCTGTCTTGGAGTTTTCCATTGGCGTTGGGGTTTTCTGGAACGCTGAGAGTCTAATTTGAGTCTAATCCTTTGTGCCTTGAGTGAGGACGCTGGGTAGACTTGTTCAGTGATTACTGGTTGGCTTTCTTGGCTGTCCATGATATTCTCGGAAGTCTTCTCCAGCATCAAAGTTCAACGGCATAAAAACGGGGTAGTCGCTGAAGGAAATAGCCAAGGAGCAGATGTTCAGAGTCATAGGAACTGGGGGATGAAATTGCTCTGTGACTGTTAATTAGTATCCAAAGAGACACTTCCTTTCAAGAGGTTTAAAATGTGAATGGGGAGGGGAATCGAGGATAGGAAAGAACAGTGGGTGGGAAATGTAAGCTGTACTTGGAGAAGAACATATCAGTTCAAAGATGATGGAGAAGACCTGGGAGTACTGAAATAACAGAAAGGACCTTGGAGGTCTTCTAGTCCACCCCCTGCTCAAGCAGGAAGCCCTATACCATGTCAGGCCAAATGGTTGTCCAATCATCTCTTCTTAAAGACCTCCAATGTTGGAGCACCCACAACTTCTGGTGGCAAGTTGTTCCACGGATTAATTGTTCTCACTGTCAGGATATTTCTAGGTTGTAGTCACATGACTGGGGGGAGGGGAGGAGGGGTTGTCAGAAATTTGGAATCAGGTTGAAAGCGACCCTTAGAGAAGCCGTCATAACTTTGAACAATTGCTAAGCAACCGGTCCTAAGTTAGGGACCACGCGTAAGGCAACGGTGGACCTCTCTGAGACACATGTCCATCTTCCAAAAGTGGCTGGATGCTCCAGACTAGAGAAGGAATTGGCACGCAAACCAAGAGGCAAATGAATCAATAGAAAGGTCATCATCATGACGAACAAACTAAATGTCAGCAAAGGGTGCCTGGTTTTCGAATTATCTGCAACTTTTCCCGAATGAGGTATTGTGAAATTGAAGGGATGAGGGTAAATGCAGAGGTGGATATTCAGCCGGTTCGCTCCGGTTCGGGCCAACTGGTAGCAACGGCTGCAGGAACTGGCAGCAACCTTGGCCTTCCACGCCCCTGAACTGGTTTTCCAGGCGGCGCCGTAGATGCCGCCATCTTGTTTTCTTGCTTCTATGCATACGCAGAACAACTTTTATTGTACTGTGCATGCACGCGGGGCACACCCATGAGCGAACCAGCAATAGTGACTGTTGGGACACACCCCTGTGCTTCTCCCCTCCCAGGAATCCCCACGCAGCCCGTTGTGGATGCTGGTAAGGGCAGGGTGTGTGTGGAGGCTCAGGGAGGGCGAAAAACGGGCCTACCGGAAGCCTGGGGAGGCCATTTTTGCCCTCCCGGAAGCTAAAGAAAACCTCCAGAGTCCAGGGAGGACAAAAACACCCACCCCACCCCGTCAGGGTGCAGTAGGCCAACTAGGCCATGCCCACCATGGCCACACACACCTGGCAACCAGGCAGAGAATCCCTTGCTAAATATTTTGAAGCCCACCCCTGGAGGGAGCCCAGGGCTTGGCTGCAGCTTAGCAGATACAATACAATAATACAATAGCAGAGTTGGAAGGGACCTTGGAGGTCTTCTAGTCCAACCCCCTGTTTAGGTAGGAAACCTTATACCGTTTCAGACCAATGGCTATCCAACATCTTCTTAAAGACTGCCGGTGTTGGGGCATTCACAACTTCTGGAGGCAACTTCTGTTTCACTGATTAATTTTTCTCACTGTCAGGAAATTTCTCTTCAGTTCTAAGTTGCTTCCCTCCTTGATTAGTTTCCACCCATTGCTTCTTGTTCTACGAGCTCTACCTTTGACTGCACACATGAGGCCTGCAAGGGAAGAAGAAGAAAAAACAGGGTGGAGAATGACCCAGAAGCCTTCTCAGATTTTCCACAAAACCAGCTACTCTGAATGTTAAGAGTTGGCGCAAGAGAGAAATTGCATTTCATTAACTCCTGGGTCTATTGCAACCAGAGACCGAGAAAAGGGGAGAGGGAAGCTGGCTTTTTCTTTGACGGAATGCTTCTTCCCCCCACCCCACCCCCCACACCATCTTTTTTGGGGTGGGGGGGTACAACTTCAGCCCAATGGAGGTCAAGCATGTGACTGCTTTGGCAGCTGGCCGTCCGAACGCAGTTTGCGCCCAGCTGCGGAGTTGTCTAAATCGGTTTGCTGCCTCGTCCAGAAATTCCTTTCGCTGCCAGCTGAAGCCTCCAAAACCCGCTTCCGAGTTTTCTTTTACTCCTGACATGAAAAAGTGGATGCTCGTTAAATTCTACCGTGGATAGCTTCTCCAGATTAGTGGAAGGAAGATAAATTATTGCCAGGAAACGCAGTCCTGCATTTCAACATTATTTATGAGGGGGGGGGTGGGGGGGGGGGGGCTATGACTGGGAAGTCAGAGTATAATTTATTTGCCTGCTGCTTGTATCTTTTATGATCTAATTTGCAACGCCGAGCGATCATTTTTCCCTGAACTCTTTGTGGTTCGTACTTTATGATCTGCCTTCCGCGAAAGCTTGGAAGGTCCAAAACAGCAGTATTCCCTCTGGTCATCGGAACAGGGTTTCGCGGGTTGGAAACTGCCTCGCTTCGTGACTCGGTTTGCAACTTGCAAAACTGAGCAGAACAAATGCTGCGTAAAGTGGTTGGTTTGGTTTTTTTTGGCAAAGCCACAGTTGCATTTAAAATTGTGAGAGAGATGGGGGCTATAAGCCTAACCCAGCAGGATATCAAATCTAGAGGGCCTTCTCAGGGTGCCGTCGGCCGGGCAATGCCGGTTGGCGACACCCAGGGGAAGGGCCTTCTCTGTGGCGGGCCCTACCCTTTGGAACGACCTACCCCCGGAATTACGAACTATCTCTGACCTCCGCCTCTTCCGCCAATGTCTAAAGACATACCTTTTCCATCAACCCGGCTTAGCGTAACCTCCGTTGGGACTATTAGTAGACAGTTTTAAATTTGGGGATTTTAAATTGATTTTAGCACAGGGGAAATTTAATAGTTTTTTTAAATTTTATATTTTGTCTATATTTGTATGTTTTAATTTCCTGTGCGCCGCCCTGGGTCCTTTTTGGAGAAGGGCGGGGTATAAATACGAATAAAATAAAATAAAATAAATAAATAAATAAATAAATAAATAAATAAATAGAGGGGGAGATTGAAACATTTTCATTTTATTATCTTTGATTTAAATGCAGGTAAATTGAAAGGAAGTTAGTTAGCATGGATAAGGACCTGCGTGCCTTATTTAATGAATTGACCCGCGTGCCTTATTTAAGAGGGACCACGCGCCTGGATTCGGGAGAACCCGTAGCTAATGGCCGGTTAGGAGAACCTCCAAATCCCACCCCTGGCTGGCCCCTCCCATCCCGCTCCTCCCGGGATTGTCCACGCGGCCTGTTTTGCATGTGAGATAAGTGCAGGGCCCACACAGAGGCTCAGGGAGGGTGAAAACAGGCCTTCTGGAAGGCCAGAAATGGGCGAAACCTAATTCTTGATGCTTGTTACTACTTCTTGTGACTAAAAAGTACAACAAAGAATGCTCTTTCTGCACCAACTCAAGAAGCTCAAACTGCCCAAAGGAGCTGCTGATTCTGTTCTACAGAGGAATTATTGAGTATGTCCTCTGCACCTCCATCACTGTCTGGTTTGGCTCTGCAACCCAACAAGACAGACAGAGACTTCAACGGATAAATAGAACTGCAGAAAAAATAATGGCTACCAACCTGCCTTCCATTGAGGACCTGGACGCTGCACGAGTCAAAAAGAGGGCTGGGAAAATATCTACAGACCCCTCACACCCTGGACATCAATTGTTTCAACTCCTACCCTCAAAACCATGCTATAGAGCACTGCACACCAGAACAACTACTAAACACAAGGACAGTTTTTCCCCAATGCCGTCACTCTGCTAAACAAATAATTCCCTCACCACTGTCAAACTATTTACTAAGTCTGCATTGCTATTACTATTAGTCTTCTCATCCTTCCTATCACCCATCTCCTCCCACTTATAACTTGCAGGACTGTAACTTGGTTGCTTGTATCCTTACAATTTAGATTGACTGTTTCCTAGTATGATTTGATTGCTTATTTGTATCCTATGACTATCATTAAGTGTTGCACCTTATGATTCTTGACGAATGTATCTTGTCTTTTTAGGTTAGACTGAGAGCTTATGCACCAAAGACAAATTCCTTGTGTGTCCAATCACACTTGGCCAATAAAGAATTCTATTCATATTCCATTCCATTGATATTCCATTCTGTTCTGTTCTATCCCATTCATATCCCATTCCATATATTCTATTCTATTCTATTCTATTCCATTCATATTCCATTCCATTCATATTCCATTCTGTTCTGTTCTATCTCATTCATATCCCATTCCATATATTCTATTCTATTCTATTCATATTCCATTCCATTCATATTCCATTCTGTTCTGTTCTATCCCATTCATATCCCATTCCATATATTCTATTCTATTCTATTCATATTCCATTCTGTTCTGTTCTATCCCATTCCATATATTCTATTCTATTCTATTCATATTCCATTCTGTTCTGTTCTATCCCATTCCATATATTCTATTCTATTCTATTCATATTCCATTCCATTCATATTCCATTCTGTTCTGTTCTATCCCATTCATATCCCATTCCATATATTCTATTCTATTCTATTCATATTCCATTCTGTTCTGTTCTATCCCATTCATATCCCATTCCATATATTCTATTCTATTCATATTCCATTCCATTCATATTCCATTCTGTTCTGTTCTATCCCATTCATATCCCATTCCATATATTCTATTCTATTCATATTCCATTCCATTCATATTCCATTCTGTTCTGTTCTATCCCATTCATATCCCATTCCATATATTCTATTCTATTCTATTCTAATCATGATAAATAAACATTATTCCCATCCATCATTGCAGGCAGAAGACCTGCATTTTCTCCTTCTGTTGCCAGATATCCAAAGACCTTTTTTAAAATAAAAAAATGCCTGCATCTGTTTCCACCAAGCCAGCCTGCCATCATGATGGCTGGTGAGGTGGCATTTTCACCTTCGCTGGAAGGAGGTGTAAATTAGAGCGGCTGTGGGTGATTGCTGCATGCTTCATAATAGAGACCAGAAGAAACCTTGGTTGCTGTGGAAAGCAGTTTGTTCTCTGGTTCCCCCCCCCTCCCCCCCCCCTCTTTCCCCTTTCCTTTTTTCTTCGGCTTCTTTTGTGTGCTGGAGGAGACCTATGAGTCAGCCAAGTAGTAAGGAGAGCGCCCAGAACGGAGGCCTGTAAGAAAAGGATTTTGCATGTTGCAGTGGATCAAACAATTTGGTAAACTATGTGGGTAGCGTAAGAGCTGTACATAACCCTCTGCAGGGACTCATGGGTCTTTTTTGGGACCTGGAAGGATGAAGAGTTTGCTGAAGGGTTGTCATCTCCAGTTGAAAAGACTCACAAGCATCTCAAGGACTTTGCCCGCTCTGTAGCCCAGGATTAGTATTAAATTAAAAACTCTGTAATGAGATCTGACTGCACCACCATGCATTTAATGAATGTTGGCACTGAAGCTTTGACTCTCCAGATGTTAGAATAGAATAGAATAGAATAGAATAGAATAGAATAGAATAGAATAGAATAAGAAAGGGAAGGGAAGGGAAGGGAAGGGAAGGGAAGGGAAGGGAAGAGAAGAGAAGAGAAGAGAAGAGAAGAGAAGAGAAGAGAAGAGAAGAGAAGAGAAGAGAAGAGAAGAGAAGAGAAGAGAAGAGGGAAGGGAATTCTTTATTAGCCAAGTGTGATTGGACACACAAAGAATTTGTCTTTAGTGCATAAGCTCTCAGTGTACATAAAGAAAAATAAAATAGAATACATTCATCAAGAATCATAAGAGACAACACTTAGTGATAGTCAAGGTTATTAATAAGCGATCAAATCATACTAGGAAACAAATAAACAATATAAATTGTAAAGATACAAGCAACATGGTTATAGTCATAAGTGGGGAGGAGATAAGTACTAGGAAGGATGAGAAGAAGAATAGCAATACAGTCTTAGCAAATAATTTGAAAGTGTTGTGGGGATTAGTTGCTTAGCAGAGTGATGGCATTCGAGGAAAAACTGTCCTTGTGTCTAGTTGTCTTGGTGTGCTGTGTTCTTTAGCTTCATTTTGAGGGGAGACGTTGAAGCAATTTATGTCCAGGATGCGAGTAGTCTGTAGATAGTCTGTAGGTAGTCTGTAGTCTCTTTTTGACTCGTGCTGTGTGCAGGTCCTCAATGGAAGGCAGGTTGGTAGCCAATGTTTTCTCTGCAGTGCTATTTATCCATTGAAGTCTTCTTGAGAGGGTTGGATAAAATAACGGCTGGATTTGGCCCATTACAGCCAATGATAACATCTTACAAATGCGTTCTTTATGTATATTGAAAAAATGAGTGGAGAGAGAGAGAGAGAGAGAGAGAGAGAGAGAGAGAGAGAGAGAGAGAGAGAGAGAGAGAGAGAGAGACTGCTAAATTGTTTTAATCTCACTTGTTGTCTACTGCCAATTGTCACCAAGACAACGACATAGCTGTTTTCATGACTTGCAATCCTGTCCCACAGCAAGGGGAATGTAAAAAGTCGTAAGGAATTCCTGTTTCCCTTTTGAACAATGCAGCCGAAGGAGAATGAGTAATGGGTTTCCATCCGTACATTTGCCTCTGATTCAGACCATTTAAGCTCTTTTTTTTTCTTTTTTTTGGCAGCCTTTTAGTTTTTGGCTGGGAAAAAGAAGCCAACTTTCAAAATCTCAACTTTTGGGAAGAGATGGTGGTGAGATGCCACTATATTTATTATAACGTGAGTGTAAATTCCATAATGAAAACAGGAGCAGATGTTAAACAATGTACTCATGATTCATCCTGTATAGTAAATGTTACTATTAAACTAGACATACCCAGTTCCTTCAACTGTTCTTCATATGTTTTGGCCTCCAGTCCCCTAATCATCTTGGTTGCTGTTCTCTGCACTCTTTCCAGAGTCTCCACATCTTTTTTTTACATTGTGGTGACCAAAACTAGATGCAATATTCCAAGTGTGGCCTTACCAAGGCCTTATAAAGCGGTATTAACACTTAATGTGATCTTGATTCTATTCCTTTATTTATGCAGCCTAGAACTGTGTTGGCTTTTTTGGCAGCTGCTGCTCACGGCTGGCTCCTATTTAAATGGTTGTCCACTAGGACTCCAAGATCCCTTTCACAGTGACTACTATTGAATAAGGTACCACAATCACTGTGCCTGTGCATTTTGTTTCTCTTGCCTAAATGTAGAACTTGACTTTTTTCACCACTGAATTTCAATTTGTTAGATAGGAGAGTTCTTAGGATTTTCGTAATGCCAAAAAAATCTTCGCCAAGATGGTGATGCTTTAGCATAATTCCCAGAGGTGTGACCATTATCTTTTTGAGACTCTCGGATACGCCTTGAGGGTCACTGAATTAAGTTGAAGAGTTGTCACACTTGCTGGTCCTAGTCTACAACATATTTATCCCAGCTCTTTGGCTTCGTCTATTGTGTGAATCAAAAACCCAAGGTGTGACATTCACCAGCATAGACTTTGATAACCCATTAGCACTGATTAATAATGCAACGTTTTGGACATCTAGCTCGCAGTGTTATGGAACAGTGTTTCACAACCTCGTCAACTTTAAGATGTGTGGACTTCAACTCCTCAAACACGTCTGGATTCGCTCCATCCCTGTGCTGGAAAGCTGGGCCTGTTGGATTTCTGCCTGTTGAGCAGCTCTTACAGGCAGTGCCAGCTATGAAGTAGCTATGTGGCAAGTTGGCAAGCTGTCGCCAAGAACAACCAAGCTCTATTGTCACAAGGAAATCATCTTTTTTTCCCCCTCCTTTTTAACGGTCCTTATTAGCAGGCCAGGAAAGAGTTTTAGAGCTTGTTTGTATTCTTTCCAGGATAATCTTCCAATCTGTATATGAAAAAATAATAATAATTGGATTGCTTCTGGTGTTACTGAGGAACAGGGGAAGATGATAGTTTAAAAATGGCCAGATCTAAGATGGGTTGAATTCAAGAAAAAATATTGGGTCATGGCTATCACTTACACAGCAGGCATAGAGTAGACGCTACCCTGATTGTAACTGACATTGTCTGCTTGCCAGATTTTATGAATGGAAGGACGGGCATGAATGAGCTGGGCCTGTCTTTAGCTGCCAGTTTTCTGTACAACACTTTCACAGCAAATCCAGCCCCCTCTTTTTCCCCCTACTCGTTGGGCCTCCCCTATGATCTGCCAATCTGGATGCCTTGGCTGAAAGGTAGGAAGCCTTCATCAGCAAATCTAATCAGAAACCGTTTATGGAAGAAGGACCATTGGCAAATAAATACCCATCTTGGAGAGCGGGGAAGCACTAAGTCTCAATAGCTTGCTTTCATCCAAACAGAATGGGCCCCTCTGGAAAAGGGGTAAAATTCAACTTCCAAAGCAGCGGTGTAAGAATAACTCCTGGAAGTAAACAAATGTTGAGTTGTGTTAATTGGTCTTGCTTCCTTTTCGGTCCCCTGTCCATGGTATATCCCGAGATTCTGCATAGGATTGTGGTAGGATATAAATAGCATTGAGAAATAAATAGGTTGTTATCCACCTTTATGGAATGCAACTTCAGACAGCAGGTGTGCTGTTCTCACAACAACAGCCCTGGGAGGTAGGATGAGTAGAGAGAGGGAAGCTGGCTGAAAGGGACATAGCCAGCTTTCATGACTAAGGTAGGATGAGAACTCTGTGTCTCCTGGTTTCTAACCCAGCACTTCAATCCTTATAGCAAACGGGCTCATAGAACATAGAATCGTATGGTTGGGAGGGACCTTGGAGGTCTTCTAGTCCAACCCCCCTGCCCACAGCAGGAGATCCAGATACCAGTCTCATCTCAAGTTTTTCATCTTGTCTTTGCAGCTATGGTGCTATGTAGTGTGTGTGTGTGGGGGGGGGGGGGGCGACCATTGAAATTTTGGAAACTGTTTATAATATCTTTTGGGGAGCAGTCCAGTGTAACTTCAAACTCTTTCTAAGCAATCCGTCATAAATTGAAGGTTACCTATGGTACATGCTGCTTCTTCCTCTCATTGTTCCACAAAGTAGGTTGGGCAAAGTTAGGTATTGGCCCAAAACTATTGAGTAAGCTTCCACAACTGAAGTGGACTTGAAGCTCGGTCTCACTCACATTTTCCAAACAGGGTTCCAAATAGCATCCAAAAATAAATCAGAGTCCGAGGCAAAGGATTCCTCGAAGTTCCACTTTATTAAGAGAGCCATGTTGGCACAACTGGGAAAACCCAAATCCGAAAGCTTCCCGGTTTTCCCATCCAGTTGAAAGTTCAAGATCTTACACCCACAAGTCCATCACACAGTCCAATCTCCCACTGCCACGCTGGCAGCTTCCTCCCATCCAGTTCCAGTCAGGTGCAGAGGTGCAGAGACAAAGGATGACCTTGGCTTTCTAGAAAGGATGTTGTTATGGCTACATCGCATCTCACTCCTTACAATCCCCTCTCCCATTTTCCCACCATAGAAAATGCATAGTAGAAGAATAGAAAGTGTGGCAGGCCAAAGATCCAAAAGAAAAGACGGCTGCAGGGCTGACATATTAATCTAATGCTGGCATTGTCATTAGGACATTGCCAGGGTATCCATTAAATTCGGATTCTCTAGAGGAACAACTCAAATTGGGATGGAAACATGACTTACGGATTCCATTCGTTAGTTCTCTGCTAAAAGTTAATCTGTGCCCATAAAAAGCAGCAATTGTACCATCTGGACGTCGGAAAATGCAACCCTCTGATTTATTAATTGGCTGCGTTTGGCCAATTTGAAGAGGTGTCTAGAGGGGAATGTAAACATTTTTTGAGATCTACATCACTTTCCCCAATATTTCCCCCCCCAAATAGTTCATCCACCAACAAATCAGGCATGCCCAAAGCTTCACCCCTAGGGCTCGATCAGTTGTGATGAATGACTCCTTGGGGTTCCCCTTTAAAACCAAAGGGTCACAAAAATCGTTTCCATGCCTTAAAAGGCAACGGCTCTTAGGGTGCCATGAATTCTCGCTGAGACCACTTGAGATGGCTGAGATTCTGGAACAGCAGAAAGAGAGGAGAGGAGCAGATGGGTGTGAATTGGCCTTTTGAGCAATAGTCTTTGTCGAAGAGAAGACTGCCATGGACTGAAACAATATTTGGAGTCAGGCTATATTTTTAGGAGGCTCAGCGAGGAGGTATTTTGGGGTCTTCAAGACATTTCTGCTCTGACCTAGGCTTCACAAAATCATGAAGCAGATTGCTTGTCCCGACAAAAAACCCTTTTTCTTAGGCCAGGGGTCTGCAAAGTTGGCTCTTTTAAGACTGGTGGACTTCAACTCCCAAAATTCTGGGAGTTGAAGTCCACCTGTCTTAAAAGAGCCAACTTTGCAGACCCCTGTTTTAGGCTAATGTGAATTCCTCTCTTTCGCATCCAGCAAAGTCCTGGCAAAGGTGAATTTGCAACCAGAGACCTTATCAGGCTTGGAGAGCTGTCAGGCCGATATCTTCCAGATGCAATGCTGTACAAGAAAATACTTGGCAAGGAGTCTCTGAGAGTCCCGAAGAAATCTTCACACCGATTAATCGAACTCATTGTCTCCTGCAAACTCCACTCCCCTTTTGCTCCTCTTTATTCCCTCTGGGAGGGGCCATTCACCGTCCACCTGTGCCTTTACTCCTGAGTTAGCCCTTGTTCCTTAACTGTTCCCTTCTCCTGGCAGCTCTGCACATGCGCACGTCGGAAACAGGCTCCAGTTGTTTGAGTGCCCCGCTGATCTCCGACTCCGAAGGCAGCTGAGAACTGTCAGACGGCCCTGGCCCCATCTCTGCCTCTGACGCAGAGCCCTCATCTGAGCCTTCCCCAGACTCCAGGACTGGCCCAGGTTCCACCCCAACCTCTTCACTGTCTGAATCTGCCACCAGCTCCGCTGGCCACTGGTGGGCCACAACAACTTTACCCATTTGGAAGTTAAAAGCCACGGGATGTAGAGAGCATGGAAAGGTCCTTTTGCGCCTTGGATTTAGCAAAAATGTGTGAACCCATCTATCGTGCTTTAATATCTGTAAACCAGAACAGCAATGTGTTGAACAAACCATGTTAAAATAGATTGGATTTGTGTGATGGGTGAATCCCATCGGCTCGTGTAGAGATTGGACAACCCTTTGTCAGAAATGGTGCAAGGTTTCCTGCTTGAGTAGGGGGTTGGACTAGAAGACCTCCAAGGTCCCTTCCAACTCTCTTATTCCTGGCTATCATGGCTTGCCAGTGGTTTCTTCTGAAACTTCCTAGCCGTCAGTCTTCTAAAGCAGCTCTCTTGTGTGTAAATATCCACAGCTTCCAGCCTTAATTGGTTTAGCCTGGTAGATGTTGGACAAGTTTGAGGTTGCAATTAGAATCGCTGGAGACAAAGAATTACCCAGCAGATCAGACTTTAGATTTTGGCATTATGAGTGAACATTGCTCGTGGCTCATCCCCATTTCTATTCAGCTCTATTTCCATCCCTAAGTAACAAACACAGGGCTATTTTTAAACAATAGTCAAAGAGAAATCTAAGGCATTAAACTCGGGCTGACTAACATACCATACCATGCCTTGAATGTTGATGAGAGACTTAGGGGGCGCAGGGCTGATGACTGCTTTCTTATTCAAAATTAGTCCCAACAACATTAATCAGCTTTCGTTCCAATTAAATATGAGTTTACAATTATTGGTCTGATGGGTTTCCAGCAACAGGCTAAGCCGCTGTGGTTGGAGTTTGGCCTTCCAGTGTTCTGAGTAGATACAAGCATTTTGGTTTGTTTAAACCATGATTTTTAAAATCGGTCTCAGCATGATTCTGCACCTGGTTTTCTAAAACGTAGCAAACCTTTTGAAGCTAGATGTCTATGCAGATTCTCAGTCACCCAGGTCATGGTTGTCCCAAAGGTGCTTTTTCAAACTGGACTTTCTTGGTTTTTTGTGTTTTTTTGGGAAGACGTTTTGCTTGTCATCCTAGAGCAGTGATGGCAAACCTTTTCAGGACTGAGTGCCCAAATTGGAACATGCGTGCATGTGTGACAGTGGTGGGTTTCTGCAGGCTCGCACCTACTCGCAAGAGCCGGTTGGTGAAATTTAGAGAACCGGTGAGAGGGGGTTCCACCGGCGTACCTGGAAGTAAATCTGGCCCGCCGCTGCCAGTGACCCAACGGGAAGGAAAGGAAAGGAAAGGAAAGGAAGGAAGAAAGGAAAGGAAAGGAAAGGAAAGGTGGGAGGGAGGGAGGGAGGGAGGGAGGGAAGGAAAGAAAGAAAGAAAGAAAGAAAGAAAGAAAGAAAGAAAGAAAGAAAGAAAGAAAGAAAGAAAGAAAGAAAGAAAGAAAGAAAGAAAGAAAGAATTTATCATCACAATTGAGTCCAAAATTTTGGTTGCTAAGCAAGAGCGTTGTTAAATGAGTTTCACCACATTTTAAAAGGTGGCCACTCCCACCATGTCTCATGACTGCCAAGCCACAGCCACAAAATAGGCCACACCTACAGAGTAGGTTCTAAAAAATTTGAAACCCACCACTGATGTGTGAGCACTGGAGCACCAGAAAAACCAAGACCAGCTTGCCAGTGTGCACATGCTGCTTTTTGCCCACTTTTCAGGTGTTTTCAGGCAGTTTTGGGACTGTTTTTAGGGTGGTTTTTCAGTCCATTTTAGGCCATTTTCTGGGCTGTTCTCGGGCTGTTTTGGGGCCATTTCCAGGGCATTTTCCAGGCTGTTTTCAGCCTGAAAAACAACCTGAAAACAGCCTGAAAAAATGGCCTGGATTTCAAGCCGTTTTCCAGGCACTCTGGCACCCACAAAAACCAGCTGGTGTGCACACCAGAAACCAGAAGTGCAGTGTGCCCGTAGAGTGTGCTCTATGTGCCACCTCTGGCATGCGTGCCATAGGTTTGCCATCATGGTCCTAGAAGCTTCCAGACCTGAAGAAGCTTCTTGGATGAGAAGCGAAACATCTTCCAAGAAACACGAGAAAGTCCAGCCAGTTGGGGAAAAAAGGATCTTTGCGACAACCTTGAACTCAGAGTTGCAAACGGTATTTCACACTTGCTCTACCCCGAGAGCTTTGATGCGGTGAGTTCAAAGCAATGCTTCATCTCTCCATTTTCTACACCAAGAGGATTTCCCCCGGTATTTATTCTAACTAGAATTATTATTACACTTAGCTGGGTTTTTTTCATGCGCATATTTCTTCCCGACATTTGTTTACACCCCGGATCAACAGTGAGTGATTGCACTGCTCGAACTATTTAAATATTTTTGCAAACCACGAGGTCCAGCTTGTTGAACCAGATTGCGTTCAGCCAAGGACAGCGCCTTTTTAGTTAACCAAGTCACCGTGACAGTGATCTCCAGCGAAAAGTGGGGAAGTACAGCTTTATTCCATCCACGTTCATCTGAAGGATGGGTCTTTATGCCTTGACGTACGACCACAGTTTGGATGCAGGATTGTTAAGTAAGGTAGTTGCTAGATCGGGATGCCCTGCGCACAGTCACTCACGCCCTTGTCTCTTCCCGTCTGGACTACTGCAATGCTCTCTACATGAGGCTCCCCTTGAAAAGCACCCAGAGGCTCCAAAATGGTCCAGAAAGCGGTAATTATGGGGGCGATGCAACGCTCCCATGTAACACCCCTCCTGCGCGAGCTGCACTGGCTTCCGGTGGTTTTCCGGGTGCGATTCAAGGTGTTGGTTACTATCTTTAAAGCGCTCCATGGCTTAGGACCTGGGTACATACAAGATCGACTTCTGCCACCAAGAGCCTCCCACCGGCCAGTACGCTCCCCTAGAGAGGGTCTCCTCATGGTGCCGTCGGCTAGACAATGTTGACTGGCGACACCCAGGGGGAGAGCCTTCTCCGTGGGAGCCCCTGTCCTCTGGAACGAATTGCCCCCAGAATTAAGAACTAGCCCTGACTTACGCACCTTCCGCCGTGCTCTCAAAACCTTTTTTTTCCAACAAGCCGGGCTGGCATAAAAATGAATTTTAAATTATGAATTTTTATTAATTTTAATCGGGGTTTGTTTGGTTTTTTTTAATTTTGAGGCCAAATTGTTTAATATGTTTTTTAAAAACTTTTTAAACTTTTATATATCTGTTTTACTTTGGCTGTACACCGCCCTGAGTCCTTCGGGAGTAGGGCGGTATAAAAACACTAATAAAACCTAAAACCTAAACTTAAGTGAGTCCTAATTGATTTTTGCTGTTAAGCAAATCACGGCAGTTCTTAAGTTATCCGTGTGTCGTTAAGTGAATCTAGCTTCCCCCACTGACTTGGCTTGTCGGAGGCCAGTGGAAAAGATTGCAAATGGTGAACACATGACCCTACGACACGGCAATCATTGTAACTACATGCCAGTTGCCAAGTCCCTGGTTTTTTTTTTTTTAACCATGTAACTATGGGGATGCTGAAATAGTTGTAAGTTTGTTAGGATATTTAACCTTATGTTGGATTGACAATATATATAAGCCAGTATTCTTAAAGAGTACATGTAGCTTTAAGAACTGTATTGAATTCTAATTGGCTGTGCTTCTCAGCTCTACCATATAAGCAAGCTCAGAATCACAGTTCGTCCCTTTGTTCGATTCCCTTTGATTCCTGTTCTTACTGTTTGCCGTCTGAGGAGCTGAAGCTGAAGGCTGAAGAAGTATTTGTTTTGCATCACTGTAAGATAACTCTGTGTATTTGGTGAAGGACTGTTATTGTTTGAGAAGTTAGTTTCACTGGTCGGAAGAAGTATTTTAGTTGCTACAAAGTAAAGACTATTTATTTTCTTACTATCACTGTTTTAGAGTTTGTTTGTGGTTAAAGCAACGTATCTCTTTACTGTCCGGCGTATTACACTATTCCGCATTTATTTTCCTAACACTGGTTAAGGGACCAGAGTTGTGACACTGGTTCTGAACCCAGAGTTGCTATCAAAGTTTAACAGCCTTTATTCGTTCAGCCGCAGCATTGAATAGCGAAGGTTCAAGCTGTATTTTTCTCGGCTCTTGGAACAGATTTGGTTTTGTGCATTGTGTATTTGCATGCCTCGGTTGAACAGGCACCATATTTACATGCAAATAACATAGCTGAGCGACCCACGTATGGGGGGTGGGGGGAGAGAGAGAGAGAAGGGGGGGGGGGAAAATCCTGTAACACTTTGTACGTTTTTATTCGGCCATCTGGAGATAAAATATTTCGGGAATCTCGCAGATGCTCACATAATCTGCATTTATGATATGGGAAGGGCGAAGGAAATATTTTAGGAAGGTTCCATTTAAAGAACGCTTCGTATCCTTTCTGTCCTGTCTATAATTATAGTCTCAGTGCTTGTATCAATAATAGCCCTGAATATCTTCTGCACTTTCTGATCCATTGATCTGAAGTTCACACAGATGCAGAGTTGAAGTAAACTTCCCCCCAAAAGTGGTCGTGTTAAAAACAAAGCCTTAACTTGCTTATTCAACTAAACAATGTTCTGTTTAGTACACACAGACACACACACACACACACACACACACACACCTCTGAAATGCCTTGAGCAATTTCAACCAAACTAACAAATACGAGTAAGAGACCCTTAACACCTCTCGGGGGGGAGGGGGGGTGTTCTGTTAAGATACAGCCTGTTGTGCCTTAAAATGGCTTTACTGCCGTAAAATGGCTTCTACTGTACAGTACAGCGGAGTTGCCATGGTAACGGCTTCACAGTACTCCACAAGGAGGGTCCCTCTGGTAAGGGAGGAAATCCAGCATTAGAAATTACGTTTGGTCTGGATATTTTCCCCCTATCAATAAATACCTGGGCAGCGACGGATTATCAACTAGTATAAATCCAACTAGTGGTAGATCTAGCGATAGGTGAGCAAATCCAGTCTTTAGGTAATTAAGGCAGCTGAAATTATAAGGCAGGTCCTGGTTGGTGGTACCAAGTAAAGAGATGTCTTGTGTTCCAGCTTTAGGTGAATTTCCAGATTTCAATAGAGGAGACTACGTGAAGCTGAGGGTTGAGCGGTGGGCTCCTTGATGTTCTCCGAGCTTGCTTGTTGGCTTGCAAACATATCACTGCCTAACTAGGTAACATCGCTACCTCTGGTGAAGTTACCTGGTCAGATAATGAAACATCTGCAAGAAAACCACCCAGCTCAGAGAGCACCAAGGACCCCATAGTTCAACTCCAGGCTACAAATATCTTGAATAGGGCAGTAGAAAACTCTGGAAGTTGATATCATGTTGTCTATCCCCAAGAATCTGATCTAACAGTCAAGCCAAACTGATGCCAGATAAGAGTCAAGGGAAGTCACGAGGGCCTGGACTTAGGTCTCTTGTGGGAACGTAATGACTCCAAACTCATGACGCCTTTGACCCTGCCCTCATTTGCTACACCAACTCTGGTTGTCTCACCGAGGGATTCTTAACTGAATTATTACTATTCCAGCCTGTTTTTCTCATAACAAACCAGCCACTGGCCTGAACTCAGACGTTGAGCATCATTGACTAGCTAATTCTCAGAGCATGGAGAAAACTGGTAAGGCGCATTGGGGTGGGGAGAATCTTGACCCACCCACCCTTCTCAAAATGAATGCAGATGTCCACTTGCAGGGGAAATGCCCCGTTTATTCATAGTTTCTATTCTTAATTTTACGCCTTCAGTCATTTCCACCATTGTTTAGAATATTACAAATGTGCCTAGGAGGATCAGCTGTGCTACCGCCCTGCCCCTCCCCCCGACCTGCTTAAAAAAAAAAACCCTCTCCCCATAATTTGCGGGATCGGATCCTGCCTCATACATCCACACGGCCTATTCGCTCACACAGAGAGGGACTTCTCCGGGTGCCGTCCACTAGACTTTGTCAGCGGGCGACGCCCAGGGGAAGGGCTCTCTCTGTGGCGGGCCCGGCCCTCTGGAACGACCTTCCCCCCGATATTAGAACGACCACGGACCTCCGCTCCTTCCGTCTAAAACTAAAAACATATCTGTTCTGCTTGGCCGGCCTAGGGTAGTCTCCCTTCTATGGGGTTGTTAATAATTTTAGATAGGGACTTTAGTAATTTTTAACTGGGATCTTTAGCGCAGGGATATCATTTAATCTGTTTTTATTATGTGTGTATATTTATTGTTTTATTTGCCCTGTGCACCGCTCCGAGTCCCTTCGGGGAGAGGGAGCGGTCAACAAATTAAATTTATTATTATTATTATTATTATTATTATTATTATTATTATTATTAATCTAAATAGATATTAATTTAAATAAATAGTGGGCTCCTTTAGAAGTCATGGGCAGTAAATAGCAAAGTTCCAAAAGCGCTCGTTTAATAATAATAATAATAATAATAATAATAATAATAATAATAATAATAATAATAATAATAATAATAATAATAATAATAATAATAATAATAATAATAATAATAATAATTTTAATTTATGGACCGCTCTCTCTCCCCGAAGGGACTCGAGGCGGTGCACAGGGGATTTAAAAATGCATATATAAAAACATAGACATAAATACAATTTAAAAAGAAATTAAACTTAACCCTGCGCTAAAATCCCAGATTAACTAAAATTAAACCCCTAAAAAGCCCTAATAAAACAATTCAATTACCCCAAGCCGGCCAGGCAGAAGAAATTCTGTCTGCAGAATTCCGTAAGCAGTTTCAGAGCTGAGCGAAAGAGAGAGGAAGGGGGAATCTTTTATTAGTTTTATTTTGCTTAGTTTTTTCCCATTCCCCGTTAAGAAACTTCGAGAAATCGCCAGCCTGTGCAGTTTTGGAAAGGGAAGGAACAGTGGTGGGTTTCAAATTTTTTAAGAACCTACTCTGTAGGTGTGGCCTATTTTGTGGGCGTGGCTTGGCAGTCATGTGACATGGTGGGAGTGGCCACCTTTTAAAATGTGGTGAAACTCATTTAACAACGCTCTTGCTTAGCAACCAAAATTTTGGACTCAATTGTGATGATAATTTCTTTCTTTCTTTCTTTCTTTCTTTCTTTCTTTCTTTCTTTCTTTCTTTCTTTCTTTCTTTCTTTCTTTCTTTCTTTCTTTCTTTCTTTCTTTCTTCCTTCCTTCCTTCCTTCCTTCCTTCCTTTCCTTTCCTTCCTGTTGGGTCACTGGCAGCGGCGGGCCAGATTTACTTCCAGGTACGCCGGTGGAACCCCCTCTCACCGGTTCTCTAAATTTCACCAACCGGCTCTCGCGAGTAGGTGCGAGCCTGCAGAAACCCACCACTGGGAAGGAACTACCATCAGACCAACTAATTATCAACAAAATCTTCGGGTGTGCTGAATGTGATAGGTGAACATATATTCTTAAGGATAGACAAGAAACAATAGTTTGCCAAAGTTGGGAAAAATGGTACGAATGGATAGAGGTAAAAAGATGACGGGATAAGCGATGGGGGAAAATGTACAGTGCAGATATGCAAATAGCAAATAAAATAAGTATATGGAGCAGTAACCACTATAAAGAACTAAGGATTAATAAAGAAATGTAGGAGGTAGATAGACAGGAATAACTGGAAATGTAGTAAGATGATATATGATGTTACTTTGTAACTGTATGCATGTAGGGGGTGAGCAACTCCCAGTTGTATCTATGTAGTTTTGCTTTGTTAACGTCCTTTTTCCATTTTCTTCTTTTTTGTTCTTAGTTTATAATAAAAAAAAATAAAAAAGAGAAATCGCCAGCCTAAATCCACTTGGGAAAGGGAAGTTCTTTTTTAAAAAAAAAAAGAAAATTCAAACAAAGGGATATGGTTTTGCCGATGCGCTACAAACACAGCTCATCGCAAATGTGTCTCGAGATCCTCGGGCCACAACACTGAAAGAGACAGACGATTCTAAGGCACCTCAAAGGAAGAGCGTTAAGAGGATGCCGTTAAATATATATTATTTGATTTTTAAATTTCCTCCCCACCCTTCCTTTGGTGGCTTTTAGTATTTTTCTCCCCGACAGGGAAATGGGGCTCCCTGCCACTGAGCACGAAGCAACAGTGTCTCCCAGTGACCAAAACAGGCACATCTTCGAAGCGACTTGGGTGTAGCAAAGAATCTGACAGCTTTCACTGGCTTTCCTTAGCCAATTCTCACCGCCTACTATTTGTCCTGCCTTTCTAAAATAAAATAAAAAGGGGGGGGGGAGGTAGAGATACACCATATGGCTTCAAAAGCCTCTGTACGCTGCTTCCCCCTCAATTCTACACAAGGTTAGTCAAGTACAACCAGTTGGGTTTGCAATTCTGCCCATATATGGATTATTGGTGGCTTTGGATTGCCAGGGAAAAGAGAGGGAGAGAGGGAGAGAGCGAATGAGAAAGGGAGGGAGGGAGGGAGAGAGAGAGAGAGGGAGGGAGAAAGAGAGACTGTTTTACAAAATAGCTTGGTTGCAATCATTCACCAATCATTTTTTAAAGCTGTCATTGGCTATTCCAGATTCTCGAATGATAAGGTATGTAAGGCAGGGGTCCCCAACCTTTGCAACTTTAAGTCTGAAGGACTTCAGCTCTCAGAATTCTCCAGCCAGCTTTGTTGGCTGGAGAAGTCTGGGAGCTGAGGTCCTTCAGACTTAAAGTTGCAAAGGTTGGAGACCCCTGCTCTAAAAGGATGCGACTGCAAAGCTGGCTGGAGAAGTCTGGGAGCTGAAGTCCTTCAGACTTAAAGTTGCAAAGGTTGGAGACCCCTGCTCTAAAAGGATGCGACTGCAAAGCTGGCTGGAGAAGTCTGGGAGCTGAAGTCCTTCAGACTTAAAGTTGCAAAGGTTGGGGACCCCTGATGTAAGGAATGATAATATGCATATGAGAAATGACCGAAAAGCATGCCACTTTAACACTTGCGTTCTCTCCATCCACATTTGTAAGAGAGGAGCAAGCAGAGCTGGGGAGAGGGGGTGGAGTTAAGTGTGTCATCAGTTTAGAGTTCTTGCATTGCCACAAACAGTCCAAGTCTAACCTCTTTTGAATTCCATTGGCCCTTATCTGCTGCCAATTTAGTTGTGAACTTTAGTTGACTAGATTCTTGTGCGTGGGCCTGAACAATAAGTCTACATTAGGATATTATATTTTTATCTGACTGAACATGAAAAATGTTGAAATGAATATTTGTAGCTGAATAGCAATAGCACTCAGACTTATATACCGCTTTACAGTGCTTCACAGCCCTCTCTAAACGGTTTACAGAGTCAGCCTCTTGCCCCCAACAATCTGGCTCTTCATTTTACCCACCTTGGAAGGATGGAAGGCTGAGTCAACCTTGAGCCTGGTAAGATTTGAACTGTCAAATTCCAGACAGTCGGAAGATGCTAAGCTTGCCAGTTCAGTGGTTCGAATCTTAGCGCCACATAGCGGAGTGAGTTCCAGTTATTTGTCCCAGCTTCTGCCAGCCTAGCAGTACTAAAGCATGTAAAAATGCAGGTGGAAAAATAGAAACTACCTTTGGTGGGAAGGTAATAGCGCTCCATGCGCCTTCAGCATTGAGTCATGCCAGCCACATGACCACAGAGACGTCTTCGGACAGTGCTGGCTCTTTGGCTTTGAAACAGAGATGAGCACCGCCCCCCAAGAGTCGGGAACGCATGGAGCGCTATTAGCAGATATGTGCAAGGGAAACCTTTACCTTTACTACACTCTAACCACTGCACCACCATGGTGCCTAGTTTTCTCCTCCTAGGTTATTAACAAGAATGAAATAAAGGTAACAGCGCTTATGCTAAACTACGAGATACATTACAAATGACTTGCAATTAATTATCTCTTTCTCTTGTTGTCCTTTAGGTCCTGATCACTTTAGTTCCAAGAGTCTTGCTTTACAAGCCCAGAAGAAGGTTTTGAGCAAGATGGCAAGCAAGACGATGGCCAACATGCTGATCGATGACACCAGCAGCGAAATCTTCGACGAGTTGTACAAAGTGACCATCGAGCACATGAAAAGCAAGAAAGAAGCCCACAAAATCATGAAGGACTTGATCAAAGTCGCCATCAAGATTGGGATCCTCTACCGAAACAACCAGTTCAACGCGGACGAGATGGAGATCATCGAGAAATTCCGCAAGAAGCTGAACCAGGCGGCCATGACGGTGGTCAGTTTTTACGAAGTGGAGTTCACCTTTGACAAGAACGTTCTTTCGGGACTGTTGAACGAGTGCAAAGATCTCGTCCACGAACTCGTAGAGCGGCACCTGACCGCCCGGTCTCACGCACGGATCAACCACGTTTTTGATCATTTTGCCGCCGTCGAATTCCTCACTGCTCTCTACAGCCTGGACGGAGAATGCCGTCCTCACCTCAAAAGGATCTGCGACGGGATCAACAAACTACTTGACGAGAAGGTCCTTTGAAACTCGACTTTCCAAATCTTTGAAAGAACAGATCAAATTAAGAGAAGCAAACAAGAGTTGGGAAAGGAATACAAGAGCCTGCTATTTCTTTTTATAACCCCCCCCCCCTTCCCCTGCCCCCAGGACAAATTATCTTGGTAGCAAAAGACTTTGATTCTGGGACATGTGACATTCCGTTTGTAATGAAGAGCCGCCAGAAGCGAGATGTACTTCCCCCCACAAACAGAAAAAAGAAAACGTTTTCGCACAGAACGGCTTTACAAGGCAAAAGAAATTGTGTGAATTGGAATTCAGCGCTGCAAAATAAACAGTGGTGGGATTCAAATCATTTAACAACCAATTCTCTGCCCTAATAACTACCTGGATAGGCGGGGCTCGGTGGTCATGTGAACGTATGGCCGTGGCCAACTCAATGTCACTGACGTCGATGGGCGCTTTGCCTGAGTGGTTCAATGGAATCAGGGTTCACCAGAGAGGCAGTTTCTGTAAGCAGGGCAATCAAGATGAGGCTGGAAACAACACCAGAAGGTTTCCTTCCTGCCTTCCTTACAGGATTAGCCCTGGAAAGTGGGGGACAAAACAAAAGGAGATTTTTTTCCCCAACAAGCGGTTCTCTGAATTGCTTAGAAAGTTAACGAACGGTTCTCCCGAATGAGGTGCAAACCAGCTGAATCCCACCACTGAAAATAAAGCTGAAGATCCATTTTGGAGAGGCCCACATTTTCATGGATGAAGAAAACTTTTAAAATGGAAGCGCGAGCACCAAGCTTTGTTTTAAAAGAAAAACCGCACAGTCCAAATTGGAAAAAAATAAAAATACGAGGGGAAGCTCCAGAGGCAAGAAAATCAAATGCACTGCTTTTAAAGCGTACAGCGTTTCCACTGAAAAGAACGGCAAACGTTGGCATGATTCTCTTTAAGGAAGGACAATCTAAAGGCTCTTAAATAGGCGCTGTTTTTAAAAAGTTCATTCCGTAAAGTCCTCACACGCGTTGCTGCAGTTAGTACCAAAGCGAACGAAGTCCTAGAGCAGAGAAAGTTTGAAACGGACACTGGGCCGAGGAGGCCCTTCTGGAGATCTTTTCATGCTCAGCTGCAACAAAGGATGTTCTGAAATGGAGCAAGGCCTCCAGGTATGGTGGATCTCCTCGCAGCCTCCCATTATCCCACCAGGAAGACTGGTCGTTTGGAGAGTCACCGTTGGGAAGAACGGACAATCGATGGGTGGTAGACACCTTGAGTGATATACAGGAGAATGAAAGGGAGACCAGAGAGAACAGCAGATGGCCATCCGCTGAAAGAAATGGGCCAAGCCAAGCCATATCCATGCTGTGCCAAAAATATACAACACGAGGACTTTCTTGTTTTAACCATCTCCTTGGAGATAATAGTTGCTTATGTTGCCCTTTTTTTTAATCACCTTCCCCACCCCAAAAGTATTATCATTCTGGTCTGATGGCTTGTGTGATTCACAATTTCCATTCAATATTCCATTTGTATAGCAAAAAGTTTAGACAAGAGCTGATGGCCGATTCTTTCAGACCATCCAAAGAACGGCGGTCCCTTGTTAGATAGGACGACAAACGTAAGGATTTTTTAAATCTTGTTGATGACTCCCAAAGTCAAACTATTAAAGCTCGGTGAGTGGGTCTTGCCAGCTCATAAATACGTTTCCAGCAAAAGAAAAATGCAATAGAGAATTTGCAGAGTAGCTGTGGCGAGTTACGCCAAGAAGGCCATGCCACCGACACACGATGATAACAGTATTTGCTTGTTTACTGGTAAATACTTGTAATTGCATGAAAGCAGGTGCGAATACTTTAATTGCATGAAATGCAAGTTCATACAATTACATTATTCATGGGAGCGAATACTGAAATTGCTTGAAAGCCATCTATTTAACTGCTTCATCTTGCAGAAAGGGACTTAACGGGAGTTAATGCAGGTTGCCTACCTGTTCTTGGTACACCGTGTTTTTTTGCATAATGCTTGCTTAACCATCTGTGCCAATGCAGCCATTAGACCCTCATAGGACAAAAGATGGCTTAAAGCAGGGGTCCCCAACCTTTGCAACTTTAAGTCTGAAGGACTTCAGCTCCCAGAATTCAGCTCCCAGAGAAATTATGTAAGGGGACAGCACTACTTTTAAAATCTAGCACAGGGGTCTCCAACCTTGGCAACTTTAAGTCTGAAGGACTTCAGCTCCCAGCCAGCTTCCCAAAGCTGGCTGGAGAAGTCTGGGAGCTGAAGTCCTTCAGACTTAAAGTTGCCAAGGTTGGAGACCCCTGGCCCAGGCCCTGACAGCTTTGCTGGCTGGAGAAGTCTGGGAGCTGAAGTCCTTCAGACTTAAAGTTGCCAAGGTTGGAGACCCCTGGCTTAAAGCACCACTTAAGAAACCGGATTGAAAACTGGGTCTAATTTTGGCTTGTTTTAGAGTTTGTCTTTCTCAAATGGAAAATTAGCATCAAGTCTTTTTTTTTGAATGTACAAGCGTCTTCTCTGGAAACTGCCCTATTATCCGTATCTACTAAATGTTGAGCAAACCTCTTTTCAAGTTACTCACTGTGGCCAGACTATCCCATTATTTTCAGCCAGGCAGGCGTGTTACCTCTTGCACATATTTTTTTAAGGAGTCAGATGTCTTGCCATTTATATTTATACGACACTTGAGTAGCCTTAAACATACAGAGGAGTATTTATGTATTTCGCAGACTGGTTCTACCCTGTGTGTTCAATGTGTTTACTTTTATATTGGTGGGGTTACCGTGTAAAGCCATTGTTTCCACGCTATCTATTGTGTTTGAGTCGGACATAGTGTTTCCTTACCATAAATTATACATTAAATGATTTGTGCCAAAAAGGTGTCCTCCCTCCCCTGGGATTCCATTTATTGCCATTGTAACTTTAACCCCTCTCGCTCACCTCTGTCTTCTGCTGTTTGGTGCCCTCCAGAAACAGTGGGAATGGCGACTACCTTTGGCTATGTGTTTTCTGATGAGGAGTCCTTGCGTATTTTACGCTGCTAGTTGTAGCCAACTTTAGGGCAGGCTTATCTCCATTTCCAGGCCTTTGAGGCAGCGCAAGATGTTTCCGGCGTCACATGGCCAAGCGTGACTGGTTTTCTTTTGAAAGTTGGCTCGAGGCTCATGAATTAACTTAGGGCATCTTTCGGAAACCTGACAATGACATCGTACCACAGTGCAGTTGAAACACAGAGCATTGTTACCATCCCACCAAAGTGGTACCTATTTATCTATTTGCATTGACATGCTTTCGAATTGCTAGGTTGGCAGAAGTGACGAGAGATCACTCTATCACTCTATCACGCGCTGTTAGAGGACTCAAACTGCTGGAGCACAGACCTTCTAAACCTCTGAGCCGCCACACCTCCATGTGGTCTTTGGACATCTGGAGAAATTATGACTCTATTCGGCTGATGATTAGAAATGCTTTAGGATACAGCATGGTATTTTATCCAAGATCTTCGCTTTGCCACACCTAGTCAACTGTGAATAATAGAATTAATAAGATGGTGCCACTTTGTTTTCTAAACTTGGATATTTTGATTATTCCTTATGGCCCTCTTCAGTAGAAACAGACACTGCAAGTTTAACCCAGTTGGGTAGCATACTTATATTTGAATACCTGGGGTTAAAATGATCGTTGCAACATGCCTAGATTTTACATTACACAATACTCCTTTGATATTATAAATCATCCAATGACCGATGTACAACCGTTGTTTAGTGCAGCAGGGTAATTTATTACATTGCAATTATTTTAAGTTTAGGTGGCAATAAGAACGGTAAGAAACCACTCCTGCAGACAGTTCGAAAATAGAAAGGAAGTAGAGAGGGTGCAATTAAGGAAAACCCAGTAAGTCTCACCCAGTTTTGTTCAGTTAAGATCTACATACTTGGCAGAGTAGGACAATAAACATTTGGGGGGCTGGGGAAATGGACAATAGGCTCTGCAATGTGTAGATGGATTAAAAAATGGTATTGGAAAATGGGTAGGAGGTTTCTCAGCGTGCAAATATCCCTCTACTACAACTGCAAATTATAGTGGAGAATCCTGGGAGATTTAGTAGAAGTGTAAATGGTTAAAAACTGCATAGACTTGAAATTATAACTTTCCTACACTTACAGGATAAATCCTATAGCAGGGGTCTCCAACCTTTGCAACTTTAAGTCTGAAGGACTTCAGTTCCCAGAATTCTCCAGCCAGCAAAGCAAAGCTGGCTGGAGAATTCTGGGAGCTGAAGTCCTTCAGACTTAAAGTTGCAAAGGTTGGAGACCCCTGTCCTATAGTATACCATTAACAGTCATATAGAAACAATATTTCCAATGTATTCATTCTTCCAACCCCTAAATTCCTATTTTTAATCCATAAGGCATATAGAGTCAACGTGATCATACAACAGTCTCTGTAGATAATATAGCATAGGGGTCTCCAACTTTGGCAATTTTAAGACTTGTGGACTTCAACACCCAGAATTCCCTACTCATGCTGGGCTGGGAAATTCGTGGAAGTCACCAAGGTTGGAGCCCCCTGATTTAATACATTTCTTTAGTACATTTTAAAGAATTCCTTTGTGACAACATTGAAAAATCAGTGTGTGTGTGTGTGTGTGTAAACCTCTACCAAAATCCAATCCCTTTGTTAGTTAATTGCATTCTACTTTCTTAAAGTGAGAAGGTGGATGTTTTACAGTCAGAATTGTGTGCCGTTCACAAAGGATATTCTTTATTTTCTTTCACGGCGCCTCACAAACTACTTAGCAACACAGTCTTCTTTCTATCCATTAACTACACCTACATATCCATATCCATAATTGTATGTTCTTCAGAACAAGCGACATTACCGGGACTAAGAAAAGATAAGCGAAAGAAGTGAATGGCATAAGCTAAGGAGAAAAAAACCCAAACTATATACCCAGCGTTCCTCAATTTTTGCAACTTGAACGTGTGTGGACTTCAACTCCCAGAATTCCCCCGCCAGCAAAGCCACAAAATGGTGGCATATAAGGACCATAATTAATCATAATTTTATATTACTGGTCACTCGCTCTGTCTCAGCCGAACCCACCTCAAAAGATTGTTCTTGCTGAGAAAACAGAAGGAGGAAGGAGCATTAAATATATTTGAGTTATTAAAAAAAAAAACATGAGGTCCTTCCAATGTCATCTTATATATATATATATATGTAATTGTTTCACAACAACCTGTTATTATTAGGCCCCAATTCAGGGAGGAGACACACTGTTTCCCTTACTGCCCATCGGCTCATCGCTAGAGGCCATCCAAACAGCAAGCCAAGAATTACGTTGTATAATATTTTAGATATGTGTGTTAGTTTTATGAGCTGATCAATAAATTAAATTAGAAGAGACCAGGATAGATCTATCCTGGTCTCTTCTAATTTAATTTATTGATCAGCTCATAAAACTAACATATATATATATGTTTTCTGAGGTTTTCGCGAGTGTTTGTATGTAGGTCTTTGGTTGTTCGGGTTTTCTCCCGCGTAGAATTGGAAGTATCTTCACGACGTTTCGATGAAGTCTCATTCATCATCTTCAGGCTGGTGCTTCCGGCTTGGTGCTTCCAGGAGCAATGACGTTTCGATGAGACTTCATCGAAACGTCGTGAAGATACTTCCAATTCTACGCGGGAGAAAACCCGAACAACCAAAGACCTACATATATATATATATGTAAGTAAGTATACTTATATGCTTTCACGTGGCCATAGATAGCCGGAAGATAAGAAAGGACAGTGTCAAGCCATCTTTTGCATTGGGCCTTCAGGCCTGCCACCTTTTCTACTGTGGGAAAATGGGAGGGGGGTTTATATGGAATATGGGAGATATATAGTCTAAATAACATTCCATATTCCTTAGAGTCAAGGACATCTTGCCCTGCAGCTGGAGTGGCATGACTGGGAGGCATCTCCAGTTGGGATGGTGCCTGATTGGGCTATGGGATGGACATGTGGGTGCTGGGCAGGGACTTGGACTTTCACTTGGGTGGGGGGGAAACCTGAATCTGAAAGCTTCCAGATATGACATCTCTAATAAAAATGCAACTTTTGAGGAAACTCAAGCCTCAGTCTTCTTTTGTTCGGTTGTTACTTGGAGCAGCTCACCAAGTCAGAAGATCTGGAAGTTGACGGAAAAAACTGTAGAAACTCTATACTGCATACCTAGAATCACACGGCCCATCTTAAGCTGTGTTGGCAAAGAGATACTTCCTTGATCACACACACACACACACACACACACACACACACACAAAAGCTTGTCATCCTATTATATATCCATCCCATGAAAACTTTGAAGACAAACGCCTAACTGATGACACTGATTGTTGAGGTACAGTCAACGGGGATTGGTGTCAAGTCAAGAGCTTTCCCACAGTGCCTTGACCCAGCCGTGATGCGTTGATGGTGCGATCACGGATAAACATATGAACTGAAGATTACCCCTGCGTGTTTGTTTGATCCGCAGGTTGCTTCTATAAATAAGTGCTTAAGAAACCACCTCAAGAGCTTCGGCAAAATAAGCAGAAGGCTGTAGGGAAGGGTAATGACCGAGTAATTCAAGTAACTGATCCTACGAATAAATCCCCCGCGAGTTTTACAAATATATTAAATAGAAAATGTGTGCCTTGCATAATAGGGCTCTCAATTCAGCTACCCGTGCCTGACTGCCTAATGCCAGGCAAACATCCTGATGGGTTTTCCCCCCTCCCAGTGGGAGGAAAGCCACACGGATGCCAAGATACAGCTTCGCTCTTTCGTACCAGTCCAAAAAGGAGAACGTGGTTTTTTTTTCAGGATTCTTCCATCGCCTTCTGACACTGGTAAAGTAAACAGTCCGGTAGAGCAGGAGAAGGGGATCTGAACCACAAGGCCAATGTCCCAGCATGGAGCCGGCAGTGGAGAAGACACGGGATTGATGGAAGCAGTCGACAAGCGGCGATTCCTTCGTTTCCTAAAGAAGGCGTTTGGAAAGTTCTTAATATCCAGGTTTCAGGCGCAAAGGATCAGCATCATACATGAAATTGCAGTTCAGGAGATTCATCGCTCGGGCCTATATATATATCAGAATCTAATCCAATCCTGCATTGGCGCTAGATAAGGGTCAACAGAATTCAAGAAAGGTGGGATCTAAACCATTTGGGACCACATAACAACTCTAAACTGATGGTGTGTTTAACTCCGCCCACCCCAGCTCTGCTTGCTCTTCTCCTACATCAGGTCCTTTTTAGAATTTAGAATAACAGAGTGGGAAGGGATCTTGAAGGTCTTCTAGCCCAACCCTCTGCTTAGGCAGGAAACCCTACAGGACTTCAGACAAACAGACATCCAACATCTTCTTTAAAATGTCAAGCGTTGGAGCATTGACAACTTCTGGAGGCAACTTGTTCCACTGATTAATTGTTCTAACTGTCAGGAAATTTCTCCTTAGCTCTAAGTTGCTTTTCTCCTTGATTAGTTTCCACCCATTACTTCTTGTTCTGCCCTCAGGTGCTTTGGAGAATAGTTTGACTCCCTCTTCTTTGTGGCAGCCCCTGAGATATTGGAAGACTGCTATCATGTCTCCCCTGGTCCTTCTTTTCATTAAACTAGACATACCCAGTTCCTGCAAACGTTCTTCATATGTTTCGGCCTTCAGTCCCCTAAATCATCTTCGTTGCTCTTCTCTGCACTCTTTCTAGAGTCTCCACGTCTTTTCTACATCGTGGCGACCAAAACTGGATGCCGTATTCCAAGTGTGGCCTTACCAAGGCTTTATAAAGTGGTATTAACATTTCACAGGATGGCATAATCACTGTGACACATGTGGGTTTATTATTCAAAGACAAAATGTCACGCATTGCCTACAGGAATTTCCAATAACTTTCTGCCTCAAAGGTGTGGGTGGGTGGGAATTGCGTGGTTTTTGTTTTGTGGATCCTAAGCTACAGCTTTATGAATCCTGCTAGCTGAGGCTGGATTAAAATACTCATTTCCCCAAACGCCCTTTTCTTTTCTCCCATGGCTGAGGAAACAGCTAGCTCTGATTCCTGTTCAACTGTCACTCCCTGAGGTTTCAATTTGCATGTAGAAAAGGGAGAGAGACACACACACACAATAATGGAACATTTTCCCAACGCTGATAATTTGGGAGAGTGGAAAATAACTATTAACTTTTTGTCTGTATCTCCATGTCCTTGAAACTCTAAAAGGGGGTCCAAATTTCTGAGGAAAACCCGAATGGCTTCCAATTACCTCAGATAAGTAGCTTCACCTCAGTCAAGAGCCAAATCGTTCCAATTTTAGAAAAAACGTGGTTTTACCTACCTACCTACCCATGAATCTGAACCTGTCATGAACCTGAAACAATTTTAAGTTACATACCTATGATGTCAACAACATGTAGCTTCAGTTTTTGCTGGAAGATGTCTAGCATCAAGGACAGAGTTCCTTGAGATGATGCCACCTTTAGATTTTGTCTGACTTCATTTGAAATGGAGAGCCACAGCTTTCCGTATTCATCTGTGCTCATCTTCATCGGTCTGCAAACAGGGTTGTCGGCAAAAATGAAGAAAAGTGGGAGGGGGGGAAAGTGTACAAAAATGGTCAATTAAGTATAATATTTAACACGGAGGATCTACATCAGGGGTCCCCAACCTTTGCAACTTTAAGTCTGAAGGACTTCAGCTCTCAGACTTCTCCAGCCAGCTTTGCTGGCTGGAGAAGTCTGGGAGCTGAAGTCCTTCAGACTTAAAGTTGCAAAGGTTGGAGACCCCTGATCTACATGGCTGGGTGTTGAGAAAATGAAAAAAGCACTAAATTCGCCTTCCCTTTTGCACACAAAGACACACAAAAAAGCAGTAAACAGGTTAAGCTGAACATTAATCCCTCTGCTAGCCATTTTTTAATATAATATGTATTGCTTTTTTGTTGTTGTTAGGGTTGAATGTATGTTTTTGTTTCGTTCTGTTTGTTTTACGGTTCTATGTTTTATTTTCTATGATAAAACAGTAAGTTTAAGAATATAAAGACATGTTGCTTACACAGTTGCCTGTTCAATTTTGCTACGTCCCTGTTTATCTTAACAATCTTGGATGCATTCAACATTTTCCAATACTAAAAAACCAAAGAGGAGGAGAAAGGGAAAGAGAGAAGGAAACCCAACTGTGGGAGAACAGCTTACTAAATAACTACTTTACTTTTCATATGTATTAAATAAATCATTTTATTTTATTTATGGGCATAGCAGCCAAGAAAACAAAAAAGCTCGCTCCTGGGGAGGAAAGTGATGGCAAACCTAGACAGCATCCTAAAAAGCAGAGATATCCCTCTGCCAACAAAAGTGAGTATAGTCAAGGCTACGGTTTTCCCAGTTGCAATGGATGGCTGTGAAGGTTGGACCATAAGGAAGGCTGAGTGCCAAAGAATGGAGGCCTTTAAACTCTGGTGCTGGAGGAGACTCCTGCATTGAGTCCCTTGGACTGCAAGGGAATCAAACTGGTCGGTCCTGGAGGAGATCAACCCTGACTGCTCTTCAGAAGGCCAGATCCTGAAGAGGAAACTCAAAGACTTTGGTCATCTAATGAGAAGGAAGGACTCCCTGGAGAAGAGTCTCATGCTGGGAAGGATGGAGAGCAAAAGAAGGAGATGAGAAGGAAGTGGCTGGATGGAGTCACCGAAGCAGTCGGTGTGAGCTTCAATGGACTCTGGAGGATGGTAGAGGACAGGACAGGAAGTTTAGTTTAGTTTTAGTTTAGTTTTATTCATACTTATATCCCGCACCCATCTCCCACAGAGGGACCCGGGGCGGCGCACAGGAAAATTAAAAACGAGTACAACTATACAAAATACTCCTAAAACAACATTAAACTCAAAACCCTGTGCTAAAACATAATTAAAACCCCACAAATTAAAACTTTGGCAAACTAATACTCAGTCGGTATAGGGTGGTTCCATCACGCCAGGGCGGCTAGATGGAAAAAATCCGTTTTTAAACGCTGGCGGAGTTCGGGAGGCAGGTCGTTCCAGAGGAAGGCCTGGAGGAACATTGTCCATGGGGTCGCGATGGGTCGGACACGACTTCGCATCTAACAACAGCAACAAACGACATACATTGTTTTATAGAGTTACCTAATAAAATCCAACAGCTCTAAAGAGAAAGAAAATCTGAGCTGGACGTCCAATTCTAGCGGATAACTGATGCATCCCAAGATTTTCCCTGAAGAGCAGGGCTTCTCCATCTCGACATACATCTGCAAACTTTCTATGTTTTTACTTTCGATCACAGCAAGTTGGCAGCCAAGATTTTCTACCATCTTCAATAGAAATGAAAAAGAAAAAAAAAAGACGGGTTAAAGATGCTTTTTTTGAGATGCAGCACGATAGCAGAACGAGCCGAAAGGATGCTAAAAACGGTTACCTTCAAATGTTCGGAGCGTTGGAATTCCAGACTTACGTCTCTCAGAAGGGAAGGGCTTTTATTGGCGAGAAATAAAAAAATCACAAGGCTGTCCTCTTTCCAGACTTTAGAAAAGTATACAAGCAGGGATTCGTTGCCGCAAAGCTCTGTCACGTCTGAATGGGGATGCCGGGCTGCTTCATCTGGGAGGCGAGGCGTCGGCGGAAGCTGGTTCTGAACAAGAGCGGGAGAACTTGGGGAAGGGTGAAAAACGTCCACGTGATCGTGGGGGAACAAAGAAGACGGTGACAATTGGTGATCCAGGGTCTTTTCGTTCAAGCCGCCTTCCGGCAACGAATGGGAGCGATCGAGCATGGCTTTGGATTCAGGCATTTCGGGAGAATGCAGGGAAGCTTTCCTGAACTTCAGATGTCCGTTGTTTACAAAAAGGTCCTTCTTTCCGGTTAACCCTTCCTGAAACCGGGAAGCGGCAGGGCTGCTCTCCATAGGCGGTGAGCTCTCGTTAGGGAGGGCTTCGTTCGTTTTCGACTTCCGGGTAAACTTCTGGGCTGCGGGGTCTGCTTTCCCCATCTTAAAAAGAGAGGCAGAAAATGTTAAGAGTTTGTTGTAAAAAAATCACGTCCAGAAAGCACACACAGATAACTGATTCAGGAGGGAGGGAGGGAGGGAGGGAGGGAGGGAGGGAGGGAGGGAGGGAGGGAGGGAGGGAGGGAAGGAAGGAAGGAAGGAAGGAAGGAAGGAAGGAAGGAAGGAAGGAAGGAAGGAAGGAAGGAAGGAAGGAAGGAAGGGCAATTTAGCCTTGTGATCTTAGCCAGGAAGGAAGGAAGGAAGGAAGGAAGGAAGGAAGGAAGGAAGGGTAGCAGGGGGGAGGGGGAAGGAAGGAAGGAAGGGTAGCAGGGGGGGAGGGGGAAGGAAGGAAGGAAGGAAGGAAGTGTAGCAGGGGGGAGGGGGAAGGAAGGAAGGAAGGAAGGAAGGAAGGAAGGAAGGAAGGAAGGAAGGAAGGAAGGAAGGAAGGAAGGAAGGAAATGAAAAACAAATTAGCCAGCCTATCAGATTAGTACTGTATTGTGATCCCAGCCTGGAAGGAAGGAAGGAAGGAAGGAAGGAAGGAAGGAAGGAAGGAAGGAAGGAAGGAAGGAAGGAAGGAAGGAAGGAAGGAAGGAAGGAAGGAAGGAAGGGAAACACAATTTAGCCAGCCTATCAATTAGTAATGCTTTGTGACCTAGCCCGGAAGGAAGGAAGGAAGGAAGGAAGGAAGGAAGGAAGGAAGGAAGGAAGGAAGGAAGGAAGGAAGGAAGGAAGGAAGGAAAACACAATTTAGCCAGCCTACCAGATTAGTGCTATTCTGTGATCCTAGCCCGACAAAGAGTGCTGAAGCCAGCTGCTGCTTTTCTTTCGTCCCTTCTGCGTGATCCGTCATTTCTTCCTTTGGCTGCAATGGGAAAGTGGTAGCCACCATCTCTACTGATGGGCCGCCCTGAAGAGCAGCTTCCGTAGTTTTCTCTTCTTGTTCTTCTTGGTTTTTCTTCTGGGGGAGGTAACCTTCTTTGCTCCACAATTTCTTCACACCTTCAAGCTTCAGACTGTTGTTTCTAAAGAGGGGAGAGTGGTTAGAATCATAGAATCCTAGAGCTGGAAGGCACCTTAGAGGTTGTATAGTCCAACAAGAAGACCTCCAATATTTTTATATGATGGTGATTAAAACTGGGACACAGCGTTCCAAGTATGGAATACGGCATCTAATTTTGGTCAAGAAGAGCAAGAAGATTAGGCTAGAACAGGGGTCTGCAAAGTTGGCTCTTTCAAGACGGGTGGACTTCAACTCCCAGAATTCCCCAGCCAGCTAATTCTGGAAGTTGAAGTCCACCCGTCTTAAAAGAGCCAACTTTGCAGACCCCTGGGCTAGAACATATGACGAATGGTTGCAGAAAGTGGGTATGTCTAGTCGGTTGAAAAGAACTAGGGGTGACATGATAGCAAGTGTTCCAATATTTGAGTGAGTCAACCTTTTTTTCCAAAGGGCCAGAAGGCAAGACAAGAAACAAAGGAGGACATCTAATCAAGGAGAGAAGCAACCTAGAACTAAGAAGAAATTTCCCGATAGTAACAACAATGAACCAGTGGAATAGCTTGTCTTCAGAACTTGTGGGTGCTCCATCACTGGAAGCTTTTAAGAAGAGAATGGACAACCATTTGTCTAAAACGATATAGGGTGTCCTTCTTGAGCAGGGGTTGGATTAGAAGACCTCCAAGGCCCCTTCCAACTCTCTCATTCTGCTCTCTTCTGGTCAACTCCCTGCCCGAGGCAGGAGATCTTATACCATTCCCAAGACTGGCCAATCTTATCTTGGACAGCAATGGATCTCCAGCAATGGAGCGCTCACAAGTCCAGGAAGCAAGCTGGCACATTATTTATTTATTTATTTGTTTGTTTATTTATTTCATTCGATTTATAAACCGCCCTATCTCCCCGAAGGGACTCAGGGCGGTGCACAGGAAACAATAAAACCACATTCAATAAATACAAGATATAAGAGAATTAAAATGAATTAAATATACCTGTGCTAAAATAAATTTAATACCCTAGTAAAAACCATTCTAAAATTATGCCATCTGAAACAGGTGAGTTTTTAGTGTCCGGCGGAAGAGGCGAAGGGCCGTGATTGTGTGGAGGTCGGGGGGGAAGGTCATACATCCTCACGGCCTATTCGCTCCCACAGAGGGGGACTTCTCCGGGTGCCATCCGCTAGACTTTGTCAGCGGGCGACGCCCAGGGGAAGGGCTCTCTCTGTGGCGGGCCCGGCCCTCTGGAACGACCTTCCCCCCGATATCAGAACGACCACGGACCTCCGCTCCTTCCGTATGAAACTGAAGACCCATCTTTTTCGACTGGCCGGCCTTGGATAGTCTCTCTGTCTATAGATTTCAAATGTATTTTTAAATGGGATTTTAGTCAATAATTTTAGCACGGGACAAATTGTTTAATTGTGTTTTAAGTTATGTACTTTTGTATTTATTGTTCTTATTGTTTTTTATTCTTCCCTGTGCACCGCCCCGGGTCCCTGTGGGGAGAGGGAGCGGTTAATAAATTTGATTATTATTATTATTATTCCAGAGGGCGGGGCCTGCCACAGAGAAGGCTCTTCCCCTGGGCGCCACCAGCCGGCATTGGCTAGCTGATGGCACCCTGAGGAGGCCCACCCTGTGGGAGCGGACAGGTCGAAGGGAGATATGTGGTAGGAGGCGGTCCCACAAGTAACCGGGTCCCGTGCCATGGAGCGCTTTAAAGATGATTACTAGCACCATTGATCATTCTCGCTGTCCCCCGCCCCCAAAGTTCCTACAGCTTCTATTCCCTCAACCATCTCAACCCTATAAGCAAGAATCGAGTCCAGTGTAGATGTCCTTCTGGTTGTCTCTTCCGTCTTTTGTACGGCAAAGTGGTCAGCAAGGCACATCAACAACCTGTCGGATCGCCCACTCGCTTCAGAATGTTAGCATTCCCTATACCATTGCGTTTTGCTTTGCCCTGACTTTGACATAAGTTACTGTTTTGATGGCCAAACAGTTGCGTTGCGAGAGATGAATGGAGGGCAGGCTGCGTTTTGCAAGTTCTTGCGGAAGAGACAAACATACTTACTCTTTCTGTCCTGTCTCAACACTATTATCCGAGCCCAGAGAAACTCCAGTGGGAGACTGTCTGCCGGTAAATCTTGATACAGAGAAACTCTGAGAAAGGGATTCTCCGTACGGTTCAAAATTCAAAGCTGCAAAGAGAAATAAAAACCATCAACGTCTGTCAAGCCAGAACATAACTGAGATTCCATTATCTTATGAGCCACCGTGGCGCAGTGGTTAGAGTGCAGTACTGCGGGCTACTTCTACTGACTGCCGGCTGCCTGCAATTTGGCAGTTTGAATCTCACCAGGCTCCAGGTTGACTCAGCCTTCCATCCGTCCAAGGTCGGCAAAAGGAGGGCCCAGATTGTTTGAGGGCAAGAGGGTGACTCCGTAAACCGCTTAGAGAGGGCTGTAAAGTACTATGAAGTGGTATATAAGTCTAAGTGCTATTGCTATTGCTTTTCCTCCTTTCCTTCCTTCCTGCTAGAATGCAGTATTGCAGGTTAACTGCCGACTGCCAGCAGTTCGATCCTGACTGGCTCAAGGTTGACTCAGCCTTCCATCCTTCCGAGGTGGGTAAAACGAGGACCCAGATTGTTGGGGGCAAATATGCTGTAAACCATATTAGAGAGGGCTATAAAGCCCTATGAAGCGGTATATAAGTCTAAGTGCCATTGCTATTAATTGTTCTGTTAGAAAGCCATTAGGAATTAGGGAGGAAGCAATACAGGATCTTCACTTGTTAGAAAGCAATCACCTTTTTCCTGAGATAGTTTCTCTTCCTGCCTTTGGTGATGAGGTTTGTATGGCAATGCACCCCGGTCCAGTCCTTCGGCCACAAAGCCGTCTAAGAAAGACAAGGAAGCATCGACCTATATAGAATCAGACATGAGTTGAAGGTTATTATTCCGTTAGATCAGGGGTGTCCAAACTTGGGAACTTTAAGACTTGTGGACTTCAACTCCCAGAATTCTCCGACCAGCCATGCTGGACCAGTGTGCATTGCCATTGCCCTGCTTGCTGGGGAATTCTGGGAGTTGAAGTCCACAAGTCTTAAAGTTCCCAAGTTTGAACACCCCTGGGTTAGATATTTTGACAAGAAGCCAAATTCCCAGTGCTGGCTGGGGAATTCTGGGAGTTGAAGTCCACAAGTCTTAAAGTTCCCAAGTTTGAACACCCCTGCGTTAGATATTTTGACAAGAAGCCTAATTCTGGACTATTATTATTTTTCTTCTCCAGCAGACTGGCAGACATGCCAGATCCCACTTGCTCACTCACAACATGCAGCTCTGGCATCATCAAGGTACAATGAGGTCCTTGCAGGAAGCTAATTGGAATCAGATGTCCTCAACAAGGACTGGATGAAGTGCCTAAGCCTGGACATTAGGTTTTATTACGACAGAAAACAATCATGTTGTCCAGAACAGTCTGCACTGTTCCAGGTGAAATGGCTCGCCGAGATCTTTTATTTACTGACCAAATTTTTAAAAAAACACAACTGCTGTATTATTAGACTTTCAACGTAGTCCAACCATACCACCAAGATTATTAACTCCATCTTTATTGTAAGGTTACAAGAACTTTCCTTACTATCTGAGGCTGCAACGGCTGGGCCTCTTCACTCTTGAACGACAGCGCCTGAGAGGTGACCTGATTGAAGTCTATCAAATCATGCACGGTGTGGACAAAGTAGAAAAGGAAAAACTGTTTTCTCTATCGCACAACACTAGAACGAGGGGGCAACTCCATGAAACTTTTGATAGCTAGACCTCCAACAAATAAGAGGAGGTACTTTTTCCATCCAGAGGATCCCTGGTCTATGGAACTCCCTGCCAGAAGAAGTGGTGACAGCTGTCAGCCTCGATACGTTTAAGAAAGGATTAGACGAGTTCATGGAGATCAAGGGTATCCATGGCTATCATGATGGATGCCTAAGGACACCCTCCGGGATGGAGAGATAGGCAGGATGTTTCTCAATGCCATTTGCAGGGAATCATAAGCAGGTGAAGACCTCTGCTTGGGAAGACCCTGAAGCAAATGGGGAGCCACTGTGTGAGACAGAAGGCTGGACTGGATGGGCTGCGGTCTGTTCCGGCAAGGCTGTTCTTAAGAACAGAGCCCTGCAAGTTTGAAGGGGTATCTTTCTCCCCCCACACTTTTATTTAAGAAACTAGACTTCCAAGACTTTGCCACAGCCCAATTCCTGTGGTAAACTCTGCTTCCTTTCATCCGACCACTGCCTGGTCTGAGGCTCTTCCTCCTGCCCCCTACCCACCCCTACCCACCCCCAAGGTCATTCTCACGCACCACTGCACCTACGGCAACAGGGACTCACCACAATGTCCTTGCAGCTCGCATCAAGCGGAAACAACCTCTTCATCAGTTCCTTGTTTTCATCATACAGGTATTTTAATTCAAACGCCTGCTGCCTCATGCTGGTATCCAAAGACGCATTGAATTCCGAGAGGAATCTCTCCACGGTCTTTGAGCCGGTAGTACGAGACGCTATTTTAGAAATTGCAGCCATGATCCAGGCCTTGGATTCACAAGTGGTGTGGCTTTGAAGGAGCCGATACAAGCTTGCTAAAACAACTTCAGGCTCCACGTTTTGCAAGAGGTAACTGTATTCCCCCAATACCTGGCAGGAGAAAATTTACAACATCAGGGTGAGGCAAGAGTGGGAAGTCATTTTTATAGCACAGCGCTCTAATCGTCGTCTTTTTAACGACCCCATAAGCCCTTGGGCGGGGTGGGGTTTGAGCAACTGAATGGAGCTGAATATTTCCTGGCCGGACGCCTTCCAATCGCCAGTGCGGAGTTCTATTCAGCAGATATATTCTCACCGTGCCCAGAGAGAAGAATATCTGCCTCTACCTAGGATCGAACCACAGTGTAATGTGGGCTGTTCGTTCCATATTGGATCCCGGTTGTGAGGTGAGCGCTCCACCTCTAGGCCACTGCACCTAGAGCACAGCGATCTAAGGAGATTGTAAATTCTAATTTGGAACTTCTCTAGTTTAAGAAACTGCTAAACTGACAAAAATTCAACTTTCCATTACATGAAATAGAAATATTCAGCAAGAATAGAGTTCCTTAAAAAAGAAATACATCTAATCTTTTTTCTTACCCAACTCATCACTTGAAGAAATTTCTGCGGATAAACTGCATTTTTGTCCTCTAATAACGACAGGTAAGATTGGACAGCGTGAAACCGCAGCTGAATATCTTCCTTCTCGTCTTCAAAGCCTAAGAAAAACAGGGTAGTTTTTTTAAAAAAAATAATAATTGGAAATTATTATTATTATTTTAATACAAGGGTTGGAATCATTCTGTCAGAGTTTGTTGCAGAAATCACACACAGATAACTGATTCAGTAGGATTCGTTAACTTCTTTATGCACATAGTAGCACATGAGTAAATGTACAATAACAATAGTGGATTCTCCAATGTGGTAGTAGGTTTCTAGGTTCTATCATATCACAAGACCTTCAAGGTGTTAGTCATCATCTTTAAAGCGCTCCATGGCTCGGGACCGAGCTATCTGCGGGATCGGATCCTGCCACATACATCCGCACGGCCGATTCGCTCCCACAGAGAGGGACTTCTCCGGGTGCCGTCCACTAGACTCTGTCAGCGGGCGACGCCCAGGGGAAGGGCTCTCTCTGTGGCGGGCCCAGCCCTCTGGAACGACCTTCCCCCCGACATTAGAACGACCACGGACCTCCGCTCCTTCCGTCTAAAATTAAAAACATATCTTTTCTGCTTGGCCGGCCTAGGGTAGTCTCTCTTCTATAGGGTTTTTAATATATTAATTTATGGGGAATCTTAGTATTTTAATGGGGAATTTTTAGCACAGGAATATCGTTTAATCTGTTTTTAAATATGTTTGTATATTTATTGTTTTTTATCCTCCCTGTGCACCGTTCCGAGTCCCTATGGGGAGAGGGAGCGGTCTACAAATTAAAATTTATTTATTATTTATTTATTTAAAATGGACACCTAACATCAAAAATGTTCTTTCTGTGCCAACTTAGGAAGCTCCAACTGCCCAAAGAGCAGCTGATTCTGTTCTACAGAGGAATTATTGAGTCTGTCTGTTCTGTTCTGATTACAGGCAAAACACAGGCAGAAGAGAGATTACTTTCTGTTTCAGAGCTCAGACCTTAATACAGCTAAGCCATGCCCAGACGTCTTACTTAAGTTTCTGTTTCCAAATAAGTCTCATTGGTTGACCTTGCTACCATGTCTCTGCCAGTTCATGAATATTCTGACATTCTCACCCATGGTTTGCTCACCTTCAGCAAGAAGTCGCAAGAAACTGTTCAGGATGTCAGGATGCATTTTATCTCCTCCCACCGAAAACACGGCATTCATCGTCCGGATGAACCATTCATTGTTTGGGGCATATGTGCCAGGACATTAAGGAAAGGACACAATAGTTGCCATCAAGGCTGGATTAAGTGTTCTATTACAGCATCAAATGTTCTACTGCAGTGTCCAGACAATCCATTTCTTTATTAAAGTTATTTGCGCACAAAGAGGGGAAGCATTTATTAACGTTTTCAGGAACCTGAAATGATAGCAAGGCATTCTGTACCTATTACAGGTAGTCCTCGCTTAATGGCTGTCTTGTTTAGCCACTGCTCAATTACAACCAATCATTGCAGTGTTCCTGACATCACAGGTTCAACATTCAGATGCTTGCAATTGGGACAAGAAATAATGGTTGGAAACTGATCCAGGAGAGAAGCCACCTGGAATTAAGGAGAAACTTCCTAACAGTGAGGACAATTAACCAGTGGAACAGCTTGCCTCCAGAAATCGTGAGTGCTCCCTTACTGGAGGTTTTTAAGAAGATACTGGAGAGTCACTTTTCTGAAATGGTAGAGTCTCCTTCTTGAGCAGGGGGTTGGACTAAAGACCTCCAAGGTCCCTTCCAGCTTTCTTATTCTATTCTATTCTAGTCTAGTCTAGTCTAGTCTAGTCTAGTCTAGTCTAGTCTAGTCTAATCAATTCTAATTCTAATTCTAATTAATTCTACTCTATTCTATCTGGGTTAATTTCAAGGGTACCACGAGACAGATCCTTTTAAAAAACCTGAGTTTTAGATGCAATAAAAGGGAACAACCGTCAAAATGATATAGAAGACAAACAATTTTTTAAAAAAACATGTGTAGGGAATCAGAAGTACACCTGATAGGAGCAGGCAAGCACAGCAAGTAAAAGGATATTTTTCCGCTAATTCTGCTATTTTTCCAGCAATGTTGATGATGGTATATTCCTCTTTGCTTTGATTTATGTAGTCAAGCATCTTCTGTACAATGACAGTGACGTTTTGTTCATTGGTTATTCGATACAGAAGTTCCAAGGTCTGAAGGAGAAGGCAGAATGGGTAAATTTGATTCCAGTTCAACAGAGGGAAAGATGGATTAAAAAAATAATAAGTTGCAATCAGTTTAAGGACCATGTTAGAAGGATAATCGAAGAAATGCAATTATTTATCGATTCCATTGCTAATAGTCGTACCTCCGTAACAATAATCGTAACTTGGTATTTATTACCTCTCTTTTAATAATGGGATCAGGATGCTCCAGGCACTCAATTATTGTCATTTGGTGTTGCAGAGCAAGATTGGGATCTTGCTGGATAACATACGTTAAAGCCTTTAATCCTAAAGAAGGGGAGAAAAAGCTAGGAAGTTGGAAAAATGAAACTGTAGGCATTCGGTATTTATTCCACAGGGTTGATGGGGGGGAAATAATAAGAGAACTTACCCAAATATTTCAAATTAATTTTAGGGGACAAGACAAATTTCCCAATACATTTGGCAGCCTTCTCAAGCAGATCAGGTTTGGGGTGAATTGCGTAAATGGTGTGAACGCATTCAAACAGGATTGCTGCAGAAAAGGCAAAGAGAATATTATAATAAATATAACATAACATAACATACATAACATAAATACAATACAATACAATACACTACAATACACCCTCAGGTGCTTTGGATAATAGTTTGACTCCTTCTTTGTGGCAACCCCTGAGATATTGGAAGACTGCTATCATGTCTCCCCTAGACCTTCTTTTCATTAAACTAGACCTACCCAGTTCCTGCAACCGTACTTCATATGGTTTAGCCTCCAGTCCCCTCATCCTCTTTGTTGCTCTTCTCTGCACTCTTTCTAAGTCTCCACATCTTTTCTACATTGTGGCAACCAAAACTGGACGCAGTATTCCAAGTGTGGCCTTGCCAAGGCCTTATAAAGTGGTATTAAGGTCAATAACTGTGCAAAATGGCCCTAAGTCACTTTTTTTGGTGCTGTTGTAAATTTGAACGGTCCCTAAATGAACTAAATGAACAGTAGTAAGTGGAGGACTACCTGTAAAAGTGAAAAAGGTGAAAAAGACACATTTTGTTCCCCTTACATTAAGACAATCTTACTTCACCTACCATAGGTAATGTTGTGGTTGATTTCGGCTCTCCTTAAAGATTCATCTAAAACGTCATACATTAATTCACTGGTCCTGACAAAGGAGAAGGAAAATGTTCAATATCACTTTTTTTTTTTAAGAAAGACAAACTTTGTTGTTCCACAGCTCTTTGTCAGGCTTAACACAATTCAATAACTCTGAACAATTATTTAGCCTGCACAGTAGTCTTATCTGCAAACTGTATTGCAAATAACACCTTTCTCTCCTGCTTTCCATATCAAAGCTGTGAGGATTTTGTGGTTAGCTGCAAAGTCGTATCAGCCCATCGTGACCCCAAGGACAACGTTCCTCCAAGCCTTCCTGTTCTCTACCATCCTTTAGAGTCCATTTAAGCTCACACCGACTGCTTCGGTGATTCCCTCCAGCCCACCTCCTTCTCTGATGTCCTCTTCTTCTTCTTTTGCCCTCCATTGTTCCCAGCATGAGGCTCTTCTCCAGGGAGTCCTTCCTTCTCATGAGGTGGCCAAAGTCTTTGAGTTTCATCTTCAGGATCTTCTAAAGAGCAGTCAGGGTTGATCTCCTCTAGGACTGACTGGTTGGATTGCCTTGCCAGTCCAAGGGACTCAATGCAGGAGTCTTCTTCTCCAGCACCAGAGTTCAAAGGCCTCCATTCTTTGGCACTCAGCCTTCCTTATGGTCCAACTTTCACAGCCATCCATTGCAACTGCATTTTGAAAACCATTGTGAGAATTTACCTTGGGTCATCTTTTCCGAGGAGCCGCAATATTCTTAAAAGCTGGATTTGCAACCAAGGCGCAGGAGTGTTGTGATAGTTATAATCCACGGGGAGCTTTCCCCCGACCACCTGCTTCAGAATTGTTACAAAGCTGCTTGTCAAATCCTTATATTCCGAGGAATCTTCCTAAACCAAAACACAACACACTCAATTAACACTGAACTGACAAGTCAAGGATTAACAGTATTTCATCGCCATGTTCACTGCATTTCATTAGCGTGTGAAAGCTAATGTTTTAACAATTTCTCACACCTGAAGGCAACTGACAGCTAAACACGAAACAAGCACTCTGTGATCAGCAAGTACAAAATCTGTTTAAAATAATACGTGTCTCTAAGGGGGTCTACATCAGACGGAGTCTACACTGCCCTTAAGTGTCATCTATAGCCGTGATGTTGAACCTATCCCCGGCGTGCCAGAGATGGCATGCAGAGCCCTCTCTGTGGGCACACACACCATCACCAGCTGCTTTTCACGGGCATCGGGGCACCAAAGAAATGGCCTGAAAGCGGCCCAAAAAACACCTCAAAAGACCGGTCATTGTTCGGGCCGTTTTCCGTGCTGTTTTCAGATTGTTTTCAGGCCAAAAAGAACCCCCAAAACGGCCCAAAACCAGCCTGAAAATGACCTCAAAAATGGCCTGAAAATGGCCCAAAACCAGGCATGTGTGCACCGGCCAGCTGGCGATTGGCTTTCCGGTGCTCTGGCACGCGCATGTACGCACATGCATGCACATTCTGGTTTGGGCATTCGGTGCCAAAAAGGTTCCCCATCAGTGATCTATAGAATCCACTTTTTAAAAGAAGCAAATGTCGTTTTTAACCAGGATTGAAATTTCACGGAACTGTTAAACCTTGCAAGAATTCAGTAATGTTAAAGGTAAAGGTTCCCCTCACACATATGTGCTAGTTGTTCCCGACTCTAAGGGGTGGTGCTCATCTCCTTTTCAAAGCCAAACAGCCAGCACTGTCTCCATGGTCATGTGGCTGACATGACTCAACGCCAAAGGCGCATGGAACACTGTTCCCTTCCCATCAAAGGTGGTCCCTATTTTTCTACTTGCATTTTTTACGTGCTTTCGAACTGCTAGGTTGGCAGAAGTTGGGAAGTCTCAGGAGCTCACTCCGTTATGCGGTGCTAGGGATTCGAACCGCCAAACTGCCGACCTTTCTGATCGACAAGCTCAGTCTTAGCCACTGAGCCACCACATCCCTTTAATATTACATGAGATTTAATTAGATATTAAGGATAAGATTGTGAGAATATTTTAAGACTCCAATTGTTTCTCCCTTGCCCACTGTATCATAATTTTATTTTGGGAGGTGTTCTATTACAGGGGTCTGCAAAGTTGGCTCTTTTAAGACTGGTGGACTTCAACTCCCAGGCTGGCTGGGGAATTCTGGGAGTTGAAGTCCACCAGTCTTAAAAGAGCCAACTTTGCAGACCCCAATCTATTACATCAAGCTTTTTGTTCATTAAAGACAACACTGGATCTTAGAATACTAGTTGACACTGAGGTATAATATCAGTAAGTGGGCAAAGCAATTACTGAGACCGGAGATATTATGAGAAGGAACCATAAAAAACATTGAATTCGCAGTGCAAAAAAGGATTGGAATCTCCGAGCTAAATGCCCAAATCCCTACGATCTGTTATTAAAAAATAAGGAAAGAAAAAAAGAAAAGCTACTAAAATCATGGCAGATAAATATTATTTTCCAACTTTGTTGTTCTCTGACTCATGTACAATATTTATAGGCACGCAAAATGTGTTTTGATTTCAGTCTTCAGTCAGTTCGCTTTCCCCTTAAAAACCATACTCGAAATATTTTCCTCGCTGAATCGTTTCTAGTACGCATTCTGTCATGGAATATGTGCTGCCACAATTAACACCCTAAGATGCTTAAGGATCCCACCTTCACCATCTGCAGATAGATGTGCAAAGAAGCTGCCATGACGCCCACGTCTCTATCACAAAGCGCCCTGCGGAATTTGTCGTGAATGTGCTGGACTTGATTAGGAGCAATTAAGTAGAACTTGTAGAGTGACTGGACGGCTTTTCTCCGAATAATTTCCCTAAAAACAAAAAGAGAGAATCGGATTGAGATGAGTCTTACATCCGGGATGACCCTAAGCCAGGAGTGAAATGCTACCAATTCCGGCCGTTCGCCCGAACCGGTAGTAGAAAAATGCTTGTAAAAGTTCCAAGGATCAGCTGTGCAACAATCAGCTGTGCCGTGCAATCGTGGGAACTTTTAAAAAAAACTTTTTAAAGCATTTTTTTTTTACTACCAATCAGCTGTGTGACAATAAGCTCTGCCTGATTGCCTGTGAGGTTCCTGCTTGTTGCAGGGGCCAATTTTGTATGAAGCTTTTACATTGTGTGTGTGAGTCAGTCGTGCAGCTTTTGTGTTACGTTTGTGTAAAGTGTGATAGTTGGTTTTTGAGCTCTCCGTGCCTCGGTGGGGTTCCTGCTTGTTGCAGGAGAGATGTTGTGTGAAATCCAGCTGCTTTTACATTGTGTGTGTCAGTTGTGCCACCACGCCCACCCAGTCACATGACCGCCAAGCCACACCCACCCGGTCACATGACCACCAAGCCACACCCACAGAACGGGGTAGGAAATTTTTTCGAATTTCACCCCTGTCCTGAGCTCTGCATTCACAGAAGCTTTCTAAGATCTCACAAGCTTCACACGTACTGTCAGCTACTATCCTATGTTGGCTCGTGCTTCACTAAGGTGAGACTGCCATGAACTGGAGGGAAAGGGAATGAAGGGGAGAAGGTGGGGAAATGAAAGTAAATACTGCATCTCAAGATGTTGCTTCAAGGTCACCCGGCTGGGAGAAAGAGGGAGCTAAATTGACTGCTAGGAAAAGATATACTTCTTCCACCAAGCCGGTCTAGCTTAGAGCTTAGGGCTCAGATGCGACATAATTTTAGCAATTAGTAATTGGATTTATAATTTTATTAATGGGAAATATTACCTAATTTAATTCATTTTAATATTATCATTGTATTTATTGTTATTTATTGGTGTGATTTTTAATTTCCTGTACACCGCCCTGAGTCCACCTTGATGGAGATAGGAGCGGTATATAAATCGAATAATAAATAAATAAATATAGAACTGGATTGGTTACAATGGGGAGAGCAATGAGAGACAGTTAAGGGATGGGAAAATAGCACTTTGGGATTTTTGGCGCGCGATTTTCAGTTCCGGCTTTGCATTATTGCAATACGCTTGATCTCTAATCAACTAGACCTTTCTCCAACAAATGGAGTGTGGCACGTACTTTGAATGCTGGAGTTTGTCTTCTATGAGTGGAAGGACAGCAGGAATCATTTCTTGGGGGAAAAGCTGGCTGGCTGCTGTGAGGGCCATGCATACCTCCATGAGATTCGTACTCTGCAAATCCTGCCCCAAAGAGTAAAAGAAATACATTAAATGAGTTAACTATAGATAGTCCTTCACTTACCACCACCACTGAAGCCAAAATTCCTGTGGCTAAATGAGATATGTATTAAGTGAGTTTTGCCCCATTGTACGTCCTTTCTTGCTGCCTGGGAGCCCCCAGTTTTGGGTGGTCTTCTTTTCACTTCCCTCTTCCAATTAACTTGCTGGCTAACCTATCCGCCCCTATCGCCTGTCCTTTCGTTCTCCATTTTCCATCGAGCCACGGTGGCGAGGTGGTTAGAGTGCAGTACTGCAGGCTACTTCTGCCGGCTGCCGGCAATTTGGCAATTCAAATCTCAGCAGGCTCAAGGTTGACTCAGGCTTCCATCCTTCCGAGGTGGGTAAAATGAGGCCCAGATTGTTGAGGACAATATGCTGAATCTATAGACCGCTTGGAGAGGGCTGTAAAGCAGTATATAGGTGTGATTGCTATTATTATTATTTTCACATCTCCCTCCACACTTCCCTCATTTCTTTTTTGTTTTATTTTCCCCCCACAGTTGCAAATTAATAACATTGTGCATCTCTCAGTCATCCACTAAACCTCTCTATACTTTCTCTGGATGGATAACTGTCAATCACCGGACATTAAGCAGAACGATAAACAGACATTATCTTGTTACGTTGACGGTAAGGGCCAGTCTAAACTAACTTGCAATGTTTACAAGAAAGCAGTGCAAAGATCAAGGGAAGTTTATATTCAAACCATACTGTTATTGCTTTCTTGTAAGTTAAAAAACAACAACATTGGCCTTCAGTAGATCCTGCCCTGTATTAAGCACATTTTTAATGTGCAGATGTGTATGTTGACAAGCTCTCGTTGCTATGATTCCCACAAATCGTCAACTCGTAGATAGGCAGAAAGGAAGCTCGGTAGATCTTAAACTATCCCTTCCTTCTCCTCCTTAGGCAAGCATTTAACAAGCATTCTGCTTTCCCTTAAGCCTAGTTGACCATGTCAGTTGAAGAAATCATGGTTTAAAGCATGCTCTGCGAAACCCTACCTTCACCACCGTGTTCACCAGCAGAACTAGCAACTCATGATTTTCATGCAGAAATAAAGAGATTGCCAAATAACCTAAGAAAAGGAGGAAAATGTTCTGCATTAGGACACCAAATACTTTCCACCTCTCTAATCTACAAGTTTGAATCAACATAGCAGGGGTGTCAAACTCAAGGCCCAAGGGCCGGATCCGGCCCGTGGGGTGCTTAGAACTGGCCTGTGGGGCTCCCCGGGAAACAGCAAAGGACCAGCCTGTGGGACCTCTGCCAGCGAAAACAGAGCTTGGGAAAGTGCAGTCATGACAGTTGCAGGAGGCCATTGTGACCGAAATCACAGCCCGGAGTTGGCAGAGGGCTAGCAAAACAAACTTTTTTTAAAAAAGGAGAAATGTTTCCTCTTTTGCATTTGAGCATCAAAGAAGGGACAGGAAAGGAGAAAGGGAAAGAAGAAAGACAAAGGAAAAGATGGAAAGAGAGAAAGGAAGGGGGAAAAAGGAAAGAAGGGAAGGAAAAAGGAGGGGGAAGAGGGAAGGAAGGAAGGAAGGAAGGAAGGAAGGAAGGAAGGAAGGAAGGAAGGAAGGAAGGGGGAAGGAAGGCAGGAAGGGAGGAAGGAAGGGAGGAAGGAAGGAGGGCAGGAAGGGAGGAAGGCAGGCAGGCAGGCAGGCAGGCAGGCAGGCAGGCAGGAAGGAAGGAAGGAAGGAAGGAAGGAAGGAAGGAAGGAAGGAAGGAAGGAAGGAAGGAAGGAAGGAAGGAAGGAAGGAAGGAAGGAAGGAAGGAAGATTATGAGAATGAGGGAGGGTCTGAAGGAAGTCCTGCCTTAGCCCTTGGCCACAAGTGCCTCCAACACGAGTGATGTCAAGCTGGCCACGCCCACAGTGTCCCCCCCCCAAGATCAAAAAGAACCCCAATGTGGACCTCAATGAAATTGAGTTTGACACCCCTGACTTAGAACAAGAACAACATACGTCTCTCCAAGAAGCTCACCAGCTGAATACTGGGACGGTTTGGTAGACAGCAGGCCAAACACATGTTTTACCAACATAAAGAAATACAAAAAGTATTATGATCTATGGACTTGAAGATGGAGGAACCCATAATGCATGAAAATACCTACCCACTCTTTTCTCAGAGAGATTCCCTTGCTGGGCCAGCTTGATGGCGTGGATGTAGCCGAACGAGGCCTCGTAGCCCAGCATCTCACAATAGATCATCCTCACCATACATTCTTTCATCAATTTCTGAAGAGAAGAAAGTGATATGAAATGTCTTTTAAAAAGACTATGGTATTGCTGCCTTTATTAGTTAATTTATGTCTCACCTCAAGCCAATATTTATTACGGTCATAAACCAGGATAAGGAGAGTGGGCTGTAAACAATAATTGCTTAAAAGCTAAATGATATGAAAACAAGTTATACAAGGTTAAAAAGCATAGAAATACATACATACATACATATCGGTACATGTGTGTGTGCATGCGTGCAAGCATATATATACTCACACACACACACACACACAGAGAGAGAGAGAAAAAGAGAGAATATATATATACTCAGATGCATATATTGTTTGTGTATGTGTGGGAATAAGAGTCTAAAAATAATCTAAAGCAGGGGTCCCCAACCCCCGGGTCGCGGACCGGTGCCAGTCTGTGGCTTGATAGGAACCAGGCCGCAGGGTTGGAGAGGAGGAGGAGAGAGGAGGGGGCAGCCCCCTGGGCAGAGCGCTCACCAAATGCGGGAGAGCGCAGGCGCGGCCGTTCGCTCTGTTGGAGGCCCTAGAGGGCCGAGTGAGCCGACCCCCCCCCACGTGCGCATGCGCCGCCTGTTCCCTTTCCCCCCGCGTGCGCATGCGCCGCCTGTTCCCCCTTCTCCCCCCACCTCGCTCCTCCTCTACTCCAGCCGGTCCGCAGAATTTTCTTTAAAATGAAACTGGTCCCTGGTGCAAAAAAGATTGGGGACCCCTCATCTAAAGGGTAAAATGAAAATGGCATTAAAAGGGGAAAAAATAAGGAATCTGATCTAGCAATTGTAAAACTTACAGCAGCTTTACAACTATCAGCACTGGCTAGAGGAGGGAGAACAATAGATATTTCATTTTATTTTGTCTTTTAAGACCTACCAGGGTTGTAGTTGGTGCGGAAACAGCGGCTTTCAAATTATTTAATTCCTGGTGGATAAGTTTCTCTTCTTCCTAGCAGGGTATAAAATTGAGAATGGAAATAAGCTAAAGCTGTTTCTAGAACAGCACTTATCATTTCGTGACTCTGACATTGTTTTCACTTGGCAATTTCTGTGGCCTTAAAAAGCAGTTAGCAAAGAAGACCGAACAACCATCACATTACACACAAACACATACACACTTTTAATTTCAAAAGATCTAAGCCCCAGAGCTCACTGTAACAGCATTGCAAACAAGGCATTAAGAGTGGTTAATCTAATTTTGCGAAGCTTTTTCTCCAGTAACATTGCACTGCTAACCAAGGCATACAAAACCTTTGCTAGACCAATCCTCGAATACAGCTCGTCTGCCTGGAATCCACACTGTATATCGGACATTAATACAATCGAGCGAGTCCAGAGGTGCTTCACGAGAAGAGTCCTCCACTCCTCTGCTCACAATAGAATCCCTTATGCCAACAGGCTTGACATTTTGGGCTTGGACAACCTAGGAACTACGCCCCCTTCGGTCTGACCTAAGCGTAGTACACAAAATTGTCTGCTACAACGTCCTACCTGTCAATGACTTCTTCAGCTTCAACTACAATAACACAAGGGCAAACCATCGATACAAACTCAAGGTCAACCTCTCCAAACTCAATTGCAGAAAATACGACTTCAGCCACAGAGGGGTCAACGCCTGGAATGCTCTACCTGACTCCATTGTTATATCCTCTAACCCCCCCCCCCAAATTAAACTGTCGACCGTGGACCTCACCCCATTTCCTAAGACTTCTATAAGGGGGCGTGCATAAGCGCACCAGCGTGCCTACCGTCCCTGTCCTATTGTTCCCATTTATTCATACTCATTTCTCATGTCTATCCTAGAGGTGGGCCGAACCGGTAGTAGCGGCATCGGAAGACTCCGCCCACCTGCCCAGATGTGCAGAAGCGTCAGCGAGCCTGAACCGGTAGTGAAAAAATTGTTAACCCACCACTGCTTATACTTATATGTTTATATGTTATATTCACACTTAATACTAGCTTTCTCATACATGCTGGATCAATGTAAGTAAGTAAGTAAGTAAGTAAGTAAGTAAGTAAGTAAGTAAGTAAGTAAATAAATAAATAAATAAATAAATAAATAAATAAATAAATAAGAAGGGGAACTCTGCACATGCCCAGGGAACTCTCTTGGGCACATCAGAGAGCATGGGGGCGCCTCCTTGCAAAAGGAGAGTGGGGAGAGGGAGAGGAAGGGGAGAGAGGGGGGGAGGGAGGGGGGGGAGAGAAGGGGGGAGGGAGAGGGAGGGAGAGAGAGGGCGGGAGGGAAGAGGAAGGGGAGAGAGAGGATGGGGAGAGAGGGAGGGGGAGGGAGGGGAGAGAGGATGGGAGAGAAGAGAGAAGGGGAGGGAGAGGAAGGAAAATGGAGGGAGGGGGAGGGAGGGGAGAGAGAGGGAGAGAAGGGGAGGGAGAGGAAGGAAAATGGAGGGAGGGGGAGAAAGAGGGAGGGGGAGGAAGGAAGAGAGAGGGAGAGAAAGGAAGAGGGAGAGAGGGGGAGGGAAGAGGGAGGATGGGAGAGGGAGGGAGGGGGAGGAAGGAAGAGGGAGAGGGGGGAGGGAAGAGGGAGGGGGAGTAAGAGAGAGGGAGGGATGGGAGGGGGAGGGAGGGAAAGGGAGACACTTTGGCCTCTCTCCCTCCCCAATTGGGCGCGCACGGGCACGCGCCTCCCTCGCTGGCTGGCTGGCGCGCGTGTGTGTGTGCGCGCGCGCCTCCTCCTCCCCCCCCCCCCCTGCCAGCGCCCTTCCCCGCGGAGGCTGCCGGAGGAGGCCTTACGTGCTTGGAGGCGAGCGCGGTGATGCTGCGGATGAGGCCGCCCAGGCGGGAGGCGGAGGCGCTGCGTCCGGGCCTCGCCGGGCCTCCCCCTCCGCCGCCTCCCCCGCCCAGCCCCGCCGCCGCCCCCTCGTGCTGCTGCTGCCCGAGCCAGGCGGGCAAGGCGCTGAGCAGCGTCCGCTCCACCACGTCGCTCATGCCGGCACCGCAGCCGCCGCATCCCGGAAGAGCAGGCCCCACGCTGGCCTCGGCCCCCGGCCGCCGCCCCGGCGCTCGTTTCCGGGCAGGGCCTCGTTCCGCCTCCCGCGGCTCCCTCGCCCCCGCTCTCGCTCTCTCGCTCCCCCCGCCGAGACGCATGGGAGGGGGAGTCCCTGGGCAGAGGGGAGGGGGGTCAGTCAGGCAGGCGTTGGGCCTTCCCTGTGGAAGCCCCTCTTGGGGAGGGGGGTTCTTCAGGGCGGAGGGTAGGAGAGGGGGACTACAAGTCCCATCGTCCTTCCCTGCTCGGAGCCTCTCCCATCCTCCCCTCCGCTCCCCTTTCCTTCCTTCCTTCCTTTCTCTTTCCTTCCTTTCTCTTTCCTTCCTTCCTTTCTCTTTTTGTTTTCCTTCTTTCCTTCCTTCTTTCCTCTCTTTCTCTTCTTTCCTTCCTCCCTCCCTCTGTCCTTTTTTCTTCCTTTCTTCCCCTTTCCTTCCTTTCTCTTTTCTTTCTTCCTTTCTCTTTTTCTTTTCCATCCTTCCTTCCTCTATTTCTCTTCCTCCCCTCCTCTCTTCCTTTTTCTTCCTTTCTTCCCCTCCTTCCTTTCTGTTTTCTTCCTTCCTTTCTCTTTGTTTTCCTTTTTTCTTTCCTCTTTCTCTTCCTTCCTTCCTCCCTCTGCCCTTCCTTTCTGTTTTCTTTCTTCCTTCCTTCCTTTCTCTTTTTCTCTTCCTTCCTCCCTCTCTGTCCCTTTCTCTCCCTTTCTCTGTTTTCTTCCTTCCTTTCTCTTTTTGTTTTCCTTCCTTCCTCTTTTTCTTTTCCTTTTTCTTTTCCTTCTTTCCTTCCTTCCTTCCTTTCTCTCGGCCCATTTTCCTTCCTTCCTCTTTTTCCCTTCCTTCCTTCCTCCTTTTTCTCTTTCCATTCTTCCTTCTTTCGCCCCTTTTCTTTCCTTTCTTTCCTTCCTTTCTCTTTTTTATCCTCCCTTTCCTCCCTTATTTCTTTCCTTTCTTCCACAAGTGCCCATTTCACTTACACTCTAGGCGCCTCACAATAAAAGGGAAGGAAATATACCGTATAAAAATAAAACAAAACACAAGCTACTGTCCAGCCAATCATCCCCAGCCAGGAGAAGGGCTCTACCCATGCCCAGGGCCCCAGCTACAACTAACGTTTGTATCTGTCCACTGTCTTTATTCATTTATTTAATGCGTTTACAATGAGGTTCCCAAACTTGGCAACTTGAAGACTTGTGGACTTCAACTCCCAGAATTCTCCAGCCAGCTCTGCTGGCTGGAGAATTCTGGGAGTTGAAGTCCACAAGTCTTCAAGTTGCCAAGTTTGGGAACCTCTGAACATGGTTCCAATTGAGTATTTGACGATTGAAAGGTGGTGTGGAGACACTTGGTTAGATCTTCTGGTCAATAAATGGTGAGAAGCCTGATGATAGTTATTGTTATAGAAATTATTAGTAGTTACAATTTGGTTATGACTAAAAGGCTGATACTGTAACGTTGTGTATCTTACTTTTAAAAAGTTCCAAGTCTCTGGTTTTTTATTCTTTTTTTATTCTCCCCTCTCCTCCCAGTCTCTCTCCTCTATCCATTTTCCTTTTCCCCTTTTTGTATTTTATATTAAGAAAAAAAACTTAAAATAAAAATATACTATTAAAAAGAGGCCTGAAGATGGCACCAAAAGACAGCTTTCCAAAATAACTTGGGAGAGATTTCAAAGCTTTTGGAACTTCCTTAATCATGCAAACACACACACACACATCATATCTCAGAAGTGGGAAATAATCCTTTTCCATTTTACAAGACCGTCTAAATCAGGGGTGTCCAGTTGTGGACGTCGACTTCCGGAATTCCTCATCCGGAATTCATAGGAAGTTTGGGAGTTGAAATCCACAGGAATCTTAAAAGTTCAAAACTTCAAGTTGCCAAGTTGCCAAATCTTAAAAGTTGCCAAGGTTGGACACACCTGGCCTAAATGCAGAGCTCCAAGTTTCTACGCAAGTCCCTTATTTAGGATTTTAATCTTTAGCTAAAAGGTCAAATTAATTCAGTTGGATTTTAGCCACGGTTCCTTCACCAATTTATCCATGGCTGGAGCTTATGGCGGTCCCCTCCCTACGTCCCTGAACTATTAGGAGGAAGCACAGCACTATCAGACTGTGCTATACAGAGATCCTGTTCCTACACTTACTTTCAAAAGCAGCTTTAGGCATCCTGTGGATGAATTATTTAATGATTACATTTTCATCCCGCCCTTATTACATCATAAATAATTCCAGGTGATGGACATACATGCAAACATACGTGCTCCTTTTCCCCCCCACCACAATAATCCTGTGAGATGGGTTTAATTGAGAGAGGGATGGCCTAAAGTCACTCATCTGGCTTTCATTCCCAAGTCAGGACTTGAACTCACCATCTCCTGGTGATTGGTTCAAAGACACCCACTTAGTTTTCATGCCTAAAGTGGGACTAGAACTCATTTTCTCCTGCTGATTGGTTCAAAGATACCCACTTGGCTTTCATGCCTAAGGCGGGACTAGAACTCACTGTCTCCTGGTGATTGGTTCAAAGACACCCATTTGGCTTTCATGCCTAAGGCAGGATTGGAACTCACTTTCTCCTGGTGATTGGTTCAAAGACACCCACTTAGTTTTCATGCCTAATGCAGGACTAGAACTCATTTTCTCCTGGTGATTGGTTCAAAGACACCCAGTTGGCTTTCATGCCTAAGGCAGGACTAGAACTCACCGTCTCCTGATGATTGGCTCAAAGATACCCAGTTGGCTTTCATGCCTAATGCAGGACTAGAACTGAGTCCCACCAGGGAGAATAGGGTGGTATATAAATCTGAAAAATAAATAAAATAAAATAATTTTTCTCCTGATTATTGGTTCAAAGACACCCAGTTGACTTTCATGCCTAAGGCAGGACTAGAACTCATTTTCTCCTGGTGATTGATTCAAAGATAACTCAGTTGGCTTTCATGCCTAAGGCAGGACTAGAACTCACCGTCTCCTGGTGATTGGCTCAAAGATACCCAGTTGGCTTTCATGCCTAAGGCGGGACTAGAACTCGCCGTCTCCTGGTGATTGGCTCAAAGATACCCAGTTGACTTTCATGCCTAAGGCAGGACTAGAACTCATTTTCTCCTGGTGATTGGTTCAAAGATAACTCAGTTTGCTTTCATGCCTAAGGCAGGACTAGAACTCACCGTCTCCTGGTGATTGGCTCAAAGAGACCCAGTTGGCTTTCATGCCTAAGGCGGGACTAGAACTCACCGTCTCCTGGTGATTGGCTCAAAGATACCCAGTTGACTTTCATGCCTAAGGCAAGACTAGAACTCATTTTCTCCTGGTGATTGGTTCAAAGATAACTCAGTTGGCTTTCATGCCTAAGGCGGGACTAGAACTCGCCGTCTCCTAGTCTCCAGACCAGCACCTTAGCCATTAACACTAAACTGGCTCTTTCTCCCATTTCCTAGTCTGGCGTACCAGGTGGGGCTGACGCCATTTGCATGCACCTCTTTCATTTACTATTCTACCGTAATGAGCCTAAATCATAAGATGTGTCAACATTACTCTTGGCTTTAAATTACGCCTATCTTTGCCCAGGAAATCTGTTTGCCCAACACTGTTAAGGGAAGCTTGAGTGCAGGAGTTTCCACGGACTGTGATTCAGCATTTATGGTGCGGAGTTTGTTGCACGGTTGCTACGCTTCCAGCTACCATCTGGCCATCCTTTCCTTCCAGTGCCTCAAAATAAACAAACGTCCGCTGATGTGTTCCAGAATATCCTTGGGGAGGTGTAGGCGTGCGATTTTATTTTCTCCCAACCTCCTCCTGGGTCCTCCAATCTCCCCTCCTTTGAAGCAAAGAATTGAGGTTTGGTGCTCTTTTTTCCCCATCGTTTCCCCCAACTCTGATTATTCTGGGCTTCCCAGCAAACGTCAGTAACTTCTCAAGAAACGACCAATAAGGCCAGTAAGTGCCTGAAAAAAGAACAGGACAGATCAAGTGTTTCTGCGCGAGCTGCACTGGCTGCCTGTGGCCTTTCGAGTGCGCTTCAAGGTGCTGATGACCATCTTTAAATCGCTCCATGGCTCGGGGCCTAGCTATATACGAGACCGCCTCCTGTCCCATACATCCCTTCGTCCGATCCGCTCCCACAGAGAGGGTCTTCTTCGGGTGCCGTCGACGGGGCAATGCCGGTTGGCGACACCCAGGGGAAGGGCCTTCTCTGTGGCGGGCCCGGCCCTCTGGAACGACCTACCCCCCGACCTCCGTACTATCTCGGACCTCCGCCTCTTCCGCCAACGTCTTAAGACGTATTTATTCCAACAAGCCGGCCTAGGATAGCCCCCATTTCTGACTTTTTAAGAAAATAATTTATAATTGGCAAGGGTTTTAACATTGGGTTTTAGCACGGGTTTATTAATTTAATTACATTTTAATTGATATTTATTGTATTTTGTGTTTTTAAATAATGCCTGTGCGCCGCCCTGGGTCCTAACAAGGAGAAGGGCGGGGTATAAATTTAATAAAATGAATAAATAAATAAATAAATAGACAGACGCCATAAGAACACCCAGTTTCTACCTGTAATGCAGGGATGGGATTCAGAAATTTTTAGCAACCACTTCTCTGCCCGGTTGCTGCGTGGGAATAGCCTACTCAACCTCCTGTACCATTGCAAGGGGGGGTGTTGTGTTTAAATATCTATGTAATTTTGGATTAAAGCATTTCTATGTGCATTCACATGTATAGTTAATATTGTTTGTAGTTTATAAATCACTGGCCCTATGGTGGATCCAGCTTAGCTTGGCCTGCCGGTGGAGCTGGCAGCAGATTCGGACAGTGAGTAGAATGGGGAGGAACCTGGGTCAGTCCTGGAGTCTGGGGAAGGCTCTGAGGAGGGCTCTGTGTCGGAGGCAGAGAGGGGGCCAGAGCCATCTGACAGTTATCAGCTGCCTTCGGAGTCAGACATCAGTGAGGCAGAGGAACAGCTGGAGCCTGTTCCCATGTGCACATGCGCAGTTGCCAGACGAAGGGAATAGCTAAAGAACAGGGGTCGACTTGGGAGGAAGGCCACAGGTGGATGATGAATGGCCCCTCCCAGAGGGAATAAAAGAGGAGCGAAAGGGGAGTGGAGTTTGCAGGAGACAATTAGTTCGCTTCATTGGTTCGTGACTCTCCGAGACGCCTTGCCAAGTTTTGCAGATATCGGCTGTCTCAGCTCTCCAAGCCAGAGAAGGTCTGTGACTGCAAATCCTCCCTTGACAGACTTTGCTGGCTGTAAATGAGCAGAATTCACAGTCAATTAATAAAAGGGTTTTTTTTTGCCAGGACCAGGAGTTTGCTTCAGGCTCTTGGGAAGCCTCGGTCAGAACATGGCTTTCATAACTATTTTTATTGAAATAATATGCTATTGAATTGAAGTTCTGCTGTAACTTCTGTTCTCTGGTTCATATACAGTTCAGTTTCCTGCCACATGCAAATAATTTTAATCCGTCCATGGTACTCAGACAGAGCATTTATCTCTAATAACAGTGATTGGAAAAAAATAAGCTATAAGCGGATACTATCATGGTATTCAGAGATAAGTACATCTCTTGCCCTTATTATGGTTAGAAAGTCGTTGAAAACTTGGCTGTTTTCCCAGGCTTCCCAAGCAAATCGTGGCTGAGCCACTATAGATTATTGTATTGTAATTCAGAGTCCTCATGCTTAGGATCAGTTTCTTCTTGGAATTATTATTATTTAAATATAAGCCACCCAGAATCATCTGGAGTCACATGACCTCTGAATTTGAACTCATTCTCCTGTTCCTTTCTTCCATCTTTTGCCAGCCAGGGTTCTGAGCAACTCCAATCTGTTTTATTTCACTATAGTAGCTGTATTAATGACTGGAATTTATTTTTGCTCCTGTTACGGTGTCCTCTCTCCATGGTGTTTTTACAAGTAATCATTGCGACAAACGAAAGAGGAGAATATCTCATGTAATTGTTGTTGCTGGTTAAATTCAGTCATGTTCCACTCTTGGCGACTTTACACCCAAGTGCTTTCCAGGGTAGACTGTCAAACACAGCTTCTTTCAGTTGTTGGATATTCATCATATAATACAATCTATTTAATTCTTAGCAAGACACTTGCTCCTTGGGAGGAAAACTATGGCAAATCTAGACAGCATCCTAAAAAGCAGAGACATCACCCTGCCAACAAAAGTGCGTCTAGTCAAGACGATGGTTTTCCCAGTTGCAATGGATGGCTGTGAAGGTTGGACCATAAGGAAGGCTGAGTGCCAAAGAATGGAGGCCTTTAAACTCTGGTGCTGGAGAAGACTCCTGCGAGTCCCTTGGACTGCAAGGCCATCCAATCGGCCAGTCCTAGAGGAGATCCACCCTGACTGCTCTTTAGAAGGCCAGATCCTGAAGAGGAAACTCAAAGATTTTGGCCACCTAATGAGAAGGAAGGACTCACTGGAGAAGAGCCTCATGCTGGGAACGATGGAGGGCAGAAGAAGAAGAAGAAGGGGATGACAAAGAAGGAGGTGGCTGGATGGAGTCACCAAAGCAGTCGGCGTGAGCTCTAATGGACTCCAGAGAATGGGAGAGGACAGGAAAGCCTGGAGGAATGTTGGCCATGAGGTCGCAATGGGTTGGACACATCTTCGCAACTAACAACAACAGAACTCTGACCTGTACACTTTTGCCTTTACCAGTGGCTCCCTGAAATCTGCACAAATCAGTTGTCTCTAGATGAATTTGTCTTCCAGGTTCTCCTACGTGTTCTTCTTTCACCTTCATTGGGACCACAATTCCTGCGGTGTTCAGGGGCCATGGTTGCTGGGGATGTTAAGAATCGATGCTTGCTCATTTGACATATATTTTGAGGGATCAAAAGGGCCCAGAAAGGTGAACTTGCCACATGCAGCAACTGTTGTACAGTTGAAAAGAAACCCACTATAGCATCCTTCCACCCCTTTGCTGCTGCAAATTGACCTTCCTCCCATAATCTCAGGGGGGGGGGAGCCTTGAATCTTTGTTTTAAAAAGCACCCAACACAAAAGATGCACTCTCCTTGCCCTGTGAGTTGGGGCAGTCCAAAGTGCCATTGATCATAAACGTCAGCTGACCATGCACATCACTTCAAGAGAGAGTCAGTGTGTCCAGCCATGATGTACTGGGCTTTAATGCTTTCCCGTAGTTCTTTCCCGCAAGTGAGGCTGGGCTGGGAAGGGAGCAGGAGCCCTGCACGCATGCTCCCGCATCCGCAGCCCTCCCCCCCCCCATCCCTTTCTCATCCCCTCCCTCTTCTCTCCACCACCCCTGCTGGGAGCTGCCAAGAGGGAAAGAAACTAGCTCATCTATTGATAGGGAAAGGAGGGGAAAGAGGAGGCTGATCTGTCACTGGGAACCTCTCCAGCATCCTCCTAAGGAGCTGGTGGATCCAGGAACAGCTGGGACTCCGGGTATTTCAGCACCAGCATCCCTGGACAGCTCCGGATTCATTGAACTGGTACTTGGAGCCGCTGGCTGAATCCGCCCAAAGATCTACGTCATCAGACAAAGGAAAAGAGGCGAAGCATCCTTGCTGGACACTCCTTTGATCCGCGCAAGAATCTGCTTTTGCCCTGGAGCCCCGCAGCGGTTTTTTTTTTATCCTAAACCATGGGCAGAAAGATGCTCCTCAGCCTGCTAACGGTGCTGTCCTTGATCGTAGGCCAGGCGTTGGGCTTCCCGAAGCCCGAAGGTGCAAGAGAAGGTAAGCAGACCAGCCTGACGTTGGGGGTCGGTCTCATTTTAAACTTCCTCATCTTTCAGTAGTTGTAGTGTATTCTTACCTCCTCGTTGCCTTTGCAACGCGAAGGAAATGACTTAAAGAGAGGTGGTGAGACGCTGAGCAATTTTTAAAAGCATAGAAATCATACCCCGTCGGTTCAATTCGGTTCCAAAATCTACCGTAGACAGATTTGGAACACAACCCCTAGATTAAAGCGGATGTGTGTGTGTGTGTGTGTGTGCCAAGTTAAATAAAGCAAGAAAAAAGGGAGGAATTTCAGCAAAAAATTTGGAGGAAAAAGTTTGAATTCCTTTTGTTCTAGATTTCTTTTTGCATACTGGGCCTGTTTTGATTTGCAGGGAAACATTTTCCCAGCCTCTCCCTATACAGGTTTCTCTTAATATCATACAATCTTTTAATCTCTTGATCACTCCAAGCTGATTACGTTACTGCTATTTTAGTCCAGTCCTGATGAGATTTATTTATTTATTTGCTTTATAATTGTGTGCATTCGGTGATGCCTGATGACAAATAACAGCGATACCCTCTTGTGAAGGAATACCCAGGGCTAATTTCATGAATTTAAAAAATAAATAAAACATATTTGTTTTATTTCCCCGCTGATAAGATTCCTCTGGGGACTTGTTTTCAGCATTTTTAAACAAACGGAATATTAGCGAAAGGGGTCGGGATGGACTTTAATAATATGTTTTATTATTATATAGGTAGGTTATGTGCAAGACAGAAAGCTTGACACCCTGACTGTACCACAGCTGTCTAAATATGTGTGTCTCTATTCCAGATAAAACAGTATACAACAGAGAACTAAGTGTAGAGAGACCCTTGGAAGAACAGGTAGGTAAAGCCAGTTTCTACATAAATGTATTTCAGCCCTGTAAAAAAATCAGGAGACGCCTAAGCCTCTAATTGCTAGGAGAATCCCTGCGATCTACAGAAATTCATTTCGTAGCACAAAGTCAAAAGCCAAACAAACCGAGACTCCTGTGCCACATAAACATCCCAACTAAATATTTACTAGACCTCAATCCTGTCGATGTATACAACACTTTGTGCAGGAGCTTATGTACAACGGCATCCTTGGCTACGGCATGAGCTTTTAGCTGACAGGTGACTAATTCATCACCGGCAAAAAAGAAAAAAAAGATCAGATTCGTGCAACTGATGACGTAGCTGTCCACGCACCACAAGCGCACAGGAGAATAACTGTCAGTCTTCACAATACTCTGGAATCCTCAAATGTTTTCATGATTAGCCTAAGCATCGGAGGGGGGAGGGGGGAAATTTGGAGGCAGAGCCATACAAAGTTTTGAGGACTCCACCCCACGGTGGGCTTTTGATCATGAACACATTGGCCTTTGAGGAAGACAAGCGTGGGACTGAACCAGATCTGAAGTCCCTTTGTTTCTCATGTCAAAACACTGACAAACGTTAGGTTTTAAACAGATATTTTTCCTGCCCTGCTTGAGAGACCAAAGGTTGAACTTCCTTTGCATAAAAAAAAAATGCAATTCCTCCCTCTTCAGTTACTGCCCATCCTCTTCCATTTAGGAAATCAATAAAGGCATCCATGGGCGTATTCAAAACGCCTGACTTCTTTCCTTGCTAGGGCAGATGGAATGGCTCCCTTCAATGTCTATTTTTGGGGGGGGGGGGGCATTTATTTTGCTTTATTTTATTGTATTTCCACAAAGCGTCTACCAGAAATCTTACGTTAACAAGGACGTAAATAAGATCTCCTCCATTTTGGAATCCAGCAATTAACTATCCGGTAACTTAAAGGATGCGGTGGCTCAGTGGCTAAGACGCTGAGCTTGTCGATCAGAAAGGTCAGCAGTTCGAATCCCCAGCGCTGCGTAATGGAGTGAGCTCCCGTGACTTGTCCCAGCTTCTGCAGTTCGAAAACACGTAAAAAATGCAAGTAGAAAAATAGGAACCACCTTTGGTGGGAAGGGAACAGCATTCTGCCTTTGGTGTTTAGTCATGCTGGCCACATGACCACGGAGACGTCTTCGGACAGCGCTGGCTCTTAGGCTTTGAAACGGAGATGAGCACCGCCCCCTAGAGTCGGGAACGACTAGCACATATACAATACAATACAATTCAATACAATAGCAGAGTTGAAAGGGACCTTGTAGGTCTTCTAGTCCAACCCCCTGCGTAGGCAGGAACCTTATACCATTTCAGACAAATGGCTATCTAACATCTTCTTAAAGACTTCCAGGGTTGGGGCATTCACAACTTCTGGAGGCAAGCTGTTCCAGAGGTTAATTGTTCTAACTGTCAGGAAATTTCTCCTTAGTTCTAAGTTGCTTCTCTCCTTGATTAGTTTCCACCCATTGCTTCTTGTCCTGCCCCCAGGTGCCTTGGAGAATAGTTTGACTCCCTCTTCTTTGTGGCACCCTCTGAGATATCGGAACACTGCTATCATGTCGCCCCTGGTCCTTCTCTTCATCAAACTAGACATACCCAGCTCCTGCAACCGTTCTTCATATGTTTTAGTCTCCAGTTCCCTAATCATCTTGGTTGCATCTATGTGCGAGGGGAACCTTTACCTTTAACTTAAAGAGGCGTAGGGAAAATACATCAGAAGTAAAAAAAACCAAAGCATTAAAGAACGTAAGGCAAACATCAAAAGGAATATAAAGATTTTCCCCTCTAGGGCTTAAGTAGAGATGTAGGGGAGATGATGGTTTATACTAAGGGACCTTGGAGGTCTTCTAGTCCAGCCGCCTGTTTAAATAGGGGATCTAGACCATTTCAGACAAGCAACTGTCCAGTCTCTTCCTGAAAACCCTCCAGTGATGGAGCAACCACAACTTCTGAAGGCAAGGTGTTCCACTGGTTAATTGTCACTCACTGTTAGGAAGTTTCTCCTTAGTTCCAGGTTGCTTCTCTCCTTGATTAATTTCCATCCAGGGTTTCTTGTCCTGCCTTCTGATGCTTTGGAAAATAAAAGGACCCCCTCCTCTTTGTGATAGCATCTCAAATACTGGCTTATTGCCATTGCCTGCCATTGGGTAATCACGCCTTCTTCAGAAAGGCTTAGTGGTTAAATATTATTCCATAAAGCAGGAATTTCCCACCTGGGCTGGAGATGCATTTGAAATTTTAAGAAGAACGCAATCACTTTCAGAAAGGGCTAAGAACATGTCCATCTACAGCAATGGTGGTCAACCTGGTCCCTACCGCCCACTAGTGGGCATTCCAGCTTTCATGGTAGGCAGTAGGGGTTTTGTCCGATACTGAAGCACTTTCCTTTTTTAAAATTTAATTGACTTCCCTACTTTATCAAGCAGCATTACTGTGGAACCGGTGGGCGGTTAGAAACTTTTACTACTAACAGAGATACAAAAGTGGGCAGTAGGTGTAAAAAGATTGACTACCCCTGATGTAGATGATGTTCTTGCACTGTTTTATTTTGTTGCAATTCTGGCTACTTGTGATGTTTATTATAAAACATTAAATAAAAGAGAGAGATTAGTGGGACTGCTAATTAGAAAAATAGAAAGAACAGCACTTCATTAGACGGGTCTTTCAGTCTAATGAAGTGGTGGCCATGGTAGGCACTAACCACAATATACAGGTAGTCCTTGCCTTATGGCCACAATTGAGCCCAAAATGTCTGCTGCTAAGCGAGGCAGCTGTTAAGTGAGTTTTGACCCCATTTTACCACCTTTTGTGCCGCACCTCAGAAGGATGGAAGGCTGAGTCAACCTCGAGCCTGGTGAGATTTGATCTACCAAATTGCAGGCAGCCGGCAGTCAGCAGAAGTAGTCTGCAGTACCGCACTCTGACCACTGCGCCACTGCGCTCTTTTATCTTGGGCTCAAGGGACTCCAAGAAGCCCCCTCACTCAGACTTCTCTTTCCTCCCCACCAACAGATTGCCGAAGCAGAGACAAACAAAATGAAGAAATCACCCCGGACAGGTGAGCTGTCTTGTCTTATTCCTGATTCATTCACTATTCCTTACGCTTAAAAAAATAATAAATAACTAAATAAAAATTCCTGATTCGCTCAGACCGCTGCTTGCTCAGAGGATGAGATGGTTTCTCACCCCTCTGTATTCCAGATCCTCCAGACAATAAGCCAGGATTCAGGAATTATTCATTTGTGGATGACTTGAACCGGCTGAGATCTGTTGTGGAGAAAGACAGAAAGGAAAAGGAAATGGAATCAGTCAGGAGTCCCCTGTATCACCAACAGCTTGCTCTTGACGGGGCAGATTCCACCAAGCGACGCAGGCTGGTGGAGGAGCATGACTCCACTAAAAGTGATGTGGATTATAAATACCAAGGTACTGTGCAAGGCCTCGCCGGCCACGATTACGCTTTTGAATCCCTCTTCCGTACGCAGAGGAGTCCAACAGCTTCTCTGAATGCACGACATCACGGTAGAGACATCCGTCTTTAGCGGAAAAGCAACTAAAGGGGCCAAGATGGCAGCGTGCCAAGTCCTGCTGACGTGGGTAAAGGAACGACATTTGGGCGGCCGGGGGGGGGGGGGAGAAAAGAGGAGAGAGTGAGATTCAAACCATTATGCAACCGCACAGAATGCACTTCGCCGTGGCTTGTTACACAAAACACAGTACCTTAGGGCTGTGTACCAACACACACACACACACACACACACACACAGCTACAGTTATGCCGAGTGCAGGCGTAACGTCAAGCCAGCCTCCTCCATTCACCAAGAAAGAATCCACTCAACTCCATTTGTAAGAATCAAGAGTACTTTTACTGGTTATGAAAAGATAGCAGCTTGGTAAAGCAAGGTCTGAAGCCAAAGCGCGCGAAATCATACATATCGAGATATGTCCAACCCCCGACTTTCCCCCAACCCCATTGTCCAATCCGCAAATCCCTCAGGTGTCATGTGGGTTGCATCTCCAGAAGCATCATCAGGTTGGTATGCCAGACGGTTGGCCTTGACCATCTCAAGGCACCGGCCATCGGCATGCACAATAGATGGTGAGAACACAACTCCCTTTTCCAATATCCCTCCTGTACCAATTAATCCCATCCCAAATACCATGCCCTCTTCCCCGTTACATCTCCATTTATGCGAGGGGCAGGTGAGCGTGCCTACCGCTTGTGCAAATTTGTTTAACAAAGCCACGGTTAAGTGCATCCTGTGTTGGAGATGCACTTGCTCGCCCGCCGCTCGCGTGGAACCATTCCTCCCCCCACCTCCCCATTTGCCAGCTCACAAAGCCGGAAAAGTTGGGGAATACTGCCTTAGGACAGACATAACCACGATTTCATGTTTCGGTGACTAAGGAATATAAAAATTTCCAGCCCAAATAGGATTAACGCTTGTCTGATATGCAGCTAAAGTCATAGGTTCATAACTGAATTTCTCAAATGCTGGTTTTTGGATAGCTAAAGCGGCACCATTTATGAAGGAGACTGTAGCAGGGTTGGGATTCTACTGCTTCAGATCGGTTCAAGCAAACCGATAGCTCCGACGATCAGCTGGGAGCGAACCGGTTCGCCCCAACAATCAGATGGGCCCACCCACCCACCCGCGCTATTTTCCTGTCTTTATCTTCTTAGCTGATTCGTGCGGCAGTTTGCTGCATGAATCAGCTGTGTTACTCCTCCGAAGAAACCTGGAAGTGAAGATTTGTTCAAACTGTGCCTGCGGGCGTGAATCACACAGTCACCGAGCCTGTGAGGCTCCCACCACTGGACTGTAGATCAAGGGTAGGCGGCTGGCCAATTTATGACCCGTAGACTTCAACCCCCGGAATTCCCAAGTCAACACCAATTCTGAGAGTCGAAGTCCACAGGTTAAGAAGTCGCTCTGTTGCAGATATTGGTGCGTACAGAGAAGTAAGCTTGCAGAAGGATAACTTGGCAGAAATACCAAAAGTTTCATAATTTCATAACCCCAACCGGAGACGATGGAGACCCAAAATAAACAAAGCTTTTGACTTAATTGGAGAAGACACGTTTGAAGTAAGCAGGTGCCTTCGCGTTATCGATTTCTTGGATCCCAGGTATAAGACGCCTGGAGAGCATCAGATTGGAGAGACCTCTGGTGTTACTGGTACATCTGATTTCTACTGTAAAGCACATTTTGGTCCAGGAAGAACATTTCTGCCTCTAACAAATCTCAATCTGTCCTCATGGATGCCATCCAAATGCAGCGTGATCCCCATATTAGACAGAAACGGTGGAATGCAGAAATAGAAACCTTTTGATTTATCAGCGTTACATAAGCCAATTTCTTTCTGCATGCATGATGTGAATTTTCCGTGATGTTCATCATGAGTACTAGGCTTGACCTTTTAAAAAGGAGGTGTCAGGTCTGCCTCTAACGATAACCAAGAAAGAATCCACTCAACTCCATTTGTAAGAATTAAGAGTACTTTTACTGGTTATGAAAAGATAGCAGCGAGGTAAAGCAAGGTCAGATAGATAGATAAATAGATAGATAGATAGATAGATAGATAGATAGATAGATAGATAGATAGATAGATAGATAGATAGATAGATAGATAGATAGATAGATAGATAGATAGATAGATAGAATTCTTTATTAACCAAGTGTGATTGGACACACAAGGAATTTGTCTTTGGTGCAGATGCTCTCAGTGTGCATAAAGAGACAAGATACATTTGCCAAGAATCATAAGGGCAACACGTAATGATAGCCATAGGGTACAAATAAGCAATAAAATCATACTAGGAAACAATATAAATTGTAAGGATACAAGCAAGAAAGTTACAGTCATAAGTGGGAGGAGATGGGCGATAGGAACGACGAGAAGATTAATAGTAGTGCAGCCTTAGTGAATAGTTTGACAGTGGTGAGGGAAGTATTTGTTTAGCAGAGTGATGGCGTTTGGGGGAAAAACTGTCTTTGTGCCTAGTTGTTCTGGTGTGCAGTGCTCTATAGCTTCATTTTGAGGGTAGGAGTTAGGAGTTATACCCCATAAATTAGGCAGAACGAGGCATACGCCTCAAAGAGATGTCCTTAAGATCAGGGGTCTCCAACCTTTGCAACTTTAAGGCTGAAGGACTTCAGTTCCCAGACTTCTCCAGCCAGCTTTGCTGGCTGGAGAATTCTGGGAGCTGAAGTCTTTCAGCCTTAAAGTTGCAAAGGTTGGAGACCCCTGTATAAGATAGAATTTTTTTCCAGGTCTCCTTCTCCGGGAGATACCAAGTCTTGAACCTGAGGCTTTGTATTCTACCACTGACCCGCAGCTGTACCCAAAGCATCACTTTATCCCCTTGTTATTCTTTCAGATGACCCCGATGGACTTCATCAGCTCGATGGGACCCCATTAACAGCTGAAGATATCGTCCAAAAGATCGCCATGAGAATTTATGAGGAAAATGACCGAGGCGTCTTTGACAAGATCGTTTCCAAGCTTCTAAATCTAGGGCTGGTCAGTATTTTGGGCACGTGCTTAGTTATACAACCTGGTTGATTTTTCTTCCTGCCTCTTGTTTGGGGTTCAGAGATGAATTTGAGGAAAATTTTGGAGCCAATGGATTCATTCTCCAAAGCACCTGAGGGCAGGACAAGAAGCAACGGGTGGAAACTAATCAAGGAGAGAAGCAACTTAGAACTGAGGAGAAATTTCCTGACAGTGAGAACAATTAATCAGTGGAACAACTTGCCTCCAGACGTTGTGAATGCCCCAACCCTGGAAGTCTTTAAGAAGATGTTGGATAGCCATTTGTCTGAAATGGTATAGGGTTTCCTGCCTAGGCAGGGGGTTGGACTAGATGACCTCCAAGGTCCCTTCCAACTCTGCTATTGTATTGTATTGTATATTTATTGTATTGTATTTTTAAATAAGCAAAGGAGTATTTAACTTATGAGCCATGGCGCTGCAGTGGTTAGAATGCAGCATTGGTGGCTAAGTCTGCCAACTGCCAACAGTTCGATTCTAACTAACTCAAGCACTAGCACTAACACTTAGACTTATATACTGCTGCACAGTGCTTTTACAACCATCTCTAAGCGGTTTACAGAGTCAGCCTCTTGGCCCCAAACAATCTGGGTCCTCATTTCACCCACCTCAGAAGCATGCAAGGCTGAGTTAACCTTGAGCCCGGTGAGATTCGATCTGCCAAACTGCTGGCAGCCGGTGATCAGCAGAAACAGCCTGCAGTACTGCACTCTAATCACTGCGCCACCGCAGCTCAAGGTTGACTCAGCCTTCCATACTTCCAAGGTAGGTAAAAGGAGGACCCAGGTTGTTGGGGGCAACAGGCGGGCTCTGTAAACTGCTTAGAGAGGGCTGTAAAAGCACTGTGAAGCAGTATATAAGTCTAAGTGCTATTGCTATTGTTTTGCATTTGAGCCTAGGCTTTGAAGAGTAACTTCAATTTGCATCAGTCGCCAGATGTTTGCCCATGATGTGCAAGTTGCTAATTACTGGAAAGGCTTTATGCTTGGCAGGCAAGCTTAAAAAATAGGGAAAAATAACAAGCATGTGAGAAGTACTTTCTATGAAGTTTCTTCTCGCATAGCCAAAGCATTGAATTGCCCAAGAATGGAGAAAGAAGGCCAATGGGTAAAAGAAAGTTTTGTTTTAATCAATTACATTGAATCTGTGAACATTAAATTTGCTTTCTGTTTAATTCTGCATTGTTTCGAAAAATAAAATCTTCATTGAGTTGAAGATCACGTCAACAATCGTGCAGTTAAAAATGATTTGGCTTTACCTCTGTCTTCCTTCCTTCCTTCCTTCCCTCCCTTTCCTTTCTCTTTTACAAATTTCCCGACTGGCTTTTAGACTTCTGCAAAATAGCCCTGCAGAATAAAAACGACAATGGAAATCATCCAGATTCAAATGTGATTTCTTTTTGCCTATCCGTCGCAAAAGGCACGTGCTTGTGGCATGAGGAACTCACGGAGAGAATCAAAAAGTTGTGGTTTCTTCTTTTTTCTCCCCAGATCACTGAAAGCCAGGCCTACACCCTGGAGGATGAAGTGGCCGAAGCATTGCAGCAGCTGATTGCTAATGAAGCCAAAGATCGGGAGAAGGCCTCGGAGGATCTCGAGGGTTTCCCAAGCAAGAGTAGCAGTCAGACCAAAGAGAAGCAGAAAATAAAACCGGTAATAATACTTCTTAATTACAACCCGTTTTTATGGGGCAGTTCAATGGCCGTACTTGCCAATCATTCTTTTAGAAAATACCGTATTTTCCAGAGTATAAGACACACCGGAGTATAAGACGCACCAAGGTTTTGAAAAGACAAATTTAAAAAAAAACAGTTTTTGCACTCTGCAGGCCTCCCAAAAACGGCCCTTTTTTTGTGAAAACGGGCTCGGATTCTTTAAGGCATGTAGAGGGCAAAAATGAGCAAAAAACGAACCATTTTTTGCAAAAATGAGCCTGATTTTTGTCCAAAAAAAGGCATGAATAGCCTTTAGGAGGCTTATAGAGTGCTCCTGGGGGCTGGGGGGTCAAAATTGAGCAAAAAACAAGGCCACCCCCTCTATATCCATCGGCCCCATCTCTGGCTCATCCTCCTCTGCAGATTCAGGCTCCGAGAGGGACATGATAGCCAGCAGGGCGAGTTTAGGCTAGTCTCTTTCTTTCATTCTTATTTCTAGGCCTATTTTGCATTAATTTATTTAATCCCTTTGATGAACAGAAGTGGACCGACATTCCCTGGCCAGGCATTTCTTGCTGTGCATTTAGTTGGTATCAAATATTTCGGTTGTGATGTCCAACTCTACATACTTCTATATTTTTTTTTAATGAAGGTGTTCAAAAATACTGATCGAGATGACACCTTGGATAATACCTGGGCGCCCGCCAACATCTTAGAAAGAAGAAATGAACTGCCCCCCGAGGATCGCTTTCAGGATCTCCAATACTTCCCTAATTTCTACGAACTATTAAAAAGCCTTAACTCAGGTGAGTTTCCTACATGGATCGATCCTTTCAAACTTTGGAGTTATCCCACGTTTTATTTTTATTTTATTTCTTGGATTTATGGTTAGGTTTAGGTTTTATTGGTTTTTTATACCGCCCTACTCCCGAAGGACTCAGGGCGGTGTACAGCCAGAGTAAAACAAATATATAAAAGTTTTTTAAAAGTTTTTAAAAGAGATATTAAACCATCTGGCCTAAAAATGAAAAAAAAACCAACCAACCCTGATTAAAATTAATAAAAATTTGTAATTTAAAAATCATGTTTTATGCCAGTCCGGCTTGTTAGAAGAAAAAGGTTTTGAGAGCACGGCGGAAGGTGCCGTGTCAGGGATAGTTCTTAATTCCGGGGGCAATTCGTTCCAGAGGACCAGTGCTCCCACGGAGAAGGCTCTGCCCCTGGGTGTCACCAGTCGACATTGTCTAGCCGACCATGTTGACTGGCATATAAGCTGCCCATCTGGCATATAAGCTGCCCATGCCACCAAAGCAACTCTGGGCAGCTTACACCTTTAAAAACAATACCGTAGAATAATAAACAAACATTTGTGAAGTCAGATCAGTTTAAACCAGGGGTGTCAAACTCAAGGCCCATGGGCCATATCCCGCCCAGAGGATGCTTAGATCTGGTCTGTGGGGCCACCGTGGAGATAGGGAAGGACTGGCCTGTGGGGCCTCTAACAGCAGGAACAGAGGGTTGGGAGGGCCTCCGTTTTCAGCTGTGACGTCCTCCTGGGACCATCTGCCAGCGGAAAGGAAGCTCCATTTGTGCTGACAGAGTGCTCGGGCCACCACAGGAACCCCCTGACACAAGTGACATCGAGCTGGCCATGCCCACTCTGGCCCCGCCCAGATTCCCCCCCCCCCCCAAGGTCAAACACAACCTTGATGTGGCCCTCAATGAAATCGAGTTTGACATTCCTGGGTCAAAAATATACTAATAGAATTAAATAATTTAAGAAGAGGATTGCTATTGTGTCAGATATGTTATGTAGCTCAGTATTAAGTCACGAGCAGAGAAATAATGGGTATGGTTGTAAATCCTCAGTGTTGTTGCAACAAGATATTTCTACCCAGATGACGAGATGGATTGTTTGCATTAAAATAAAGTAATAATAAAACGATAAACTGTGATCATAATAATAAAACAATCACAGTACCCTCATTTCCAAGAGACCATGAATCTGTTTGCTCTTTACGCAGAGGAAGAAGTGAAGGAAAAGGAAACCCTGATTACAATCATGAAAACTCTAATAGATTTTGTCAAGATGATGGTTAAATACGGAACCATTACCCCAGAGGAAGGTGTTTCCTATCTAGGTAAGAGCATATGAATAATTTTTATCACCTCATTTCTCTGGAGAATTGCACCAGGGAAGATGTTTAAATTTTGGGTCTTGTGTATATCAAACCATGAGGGACGTGATGGCTCAGTGGCTAAGACACTGAGCTTGTCGATCAGAAAGGCCAGCAGTTCGAATCCCTAGCGCCGCATAATGGAGTGAGCTCCCGTGACTTGTCCCAGCTTCTGCCAACATGGCAGTTCGAAAGCACGTGAAAAATGCAAGTAGAAAAATCGGGACCACCTTTGGTGGGAAGGGAACAGCGTTCCGTGCGGCTTCGGCGTTTAGTCATGCCGGCCACATGACCACGGAGACGTCTTTGGACAGCGCTAGCAATTCGGCTTTGAAACAGAGATGAGCACCGCCCCCTAGAGTTGGGAACAACTAACACATGAGCGAGGGTAACCTTTTCTTTTACCTTAATATCAAAAAACATTGGCTGTAACTTAAAGATGTATCAAAATGCAGCGTTTTGATTTCTGAAGTCTTCAAATGAAAGGACTGGAATTAGGAAATCAGAACAGGTTTCGTAAGAATTTTATTTTAAATTATTGTCCCCTGATTGGTAAGGTCTCTCATCCAAACGGCTGCCTTATTATGAAACTGTACAGTTATTATTTATTGCAACATAAACTGCTTTTTGAATCTAACAAGGGGTGAGTTGGCACATTATGTTTGGAAATGGCATAGATGCTTGATAATTGCTGGACTGTAAAAGATCAAATGACTCTACCCAGGGCCCTCTGTAAGACAGATGGGTTTCCAGCTTGTTGTGTCTCTAAAATGAATTGCGGAATGCACAAAGTCTTGATTTGTAAATGTTAGGATTGTACTTTGTACAACAATGTACATTTTGATTAGAGTACCCCAATCAAACCCTGCCAACAAAAGTGCATCTAGTCAAGGCGATGGTTTGCCCAGTTGCAATGGACATCTGTGGAAGTTGGACCATAAAGAAGGCTGAGCGCCAAAGAATGGAGGCCTCTGAACTCTGGTGCTGGAGAAGACTCCTGCACTAGAAGACTCCTGATGTCTAGAGGACATCAACCCTGACTGCCGGATTCTGAAGAGGAAACTCAAACACTTAGGCCACCTAATGAGAAGGAAGGACTCCCTGGAGAAAAGCCTAATGCTGGGAAAGATTGAGGGCAAAAGAAGAAGAAGGGGACGGCAGAGAATGAGGTGGCTGGATGGAGTCATTGAATGAGAACTGAATTGTCTTCAAAAGAAAAAACAAGAAAGTCCAGTTGCCTCCTGAAAAAGCATCTTTAGGGCAACCATGACCTGGATGACTGAGAAATTCTACAGATGTCAATCACCAAGATTCCTCCTCTCAATGAAAAGCCTTCTGGTGACTTATGTTTTTTGACATTTAACATCCCTGAGGAATGTCTCTTCAACCTCTGCTGAGACATAGCCAGCAAAGGGGAACTCAACCCCATGCTGGGCCACCAGACTGTGAACAAGCCCCAGGAAATGACAATTACTGTTTGCGGTCCACTTCCACCCTACTAGTTAGAAATTGCACCACAGGCGACATTATCTTTGTCATAAAAGCCGCCAACTGGAGCAGAAAGCCCTCTTCTCAAAGGTTTCTCCATTGCACTATATTTATTTAGCATCTCCGCTGAGAAGCAGCTCTGTGTGTTTTGACCTGCAAAACGTGCGTGGGGCCTTAAGAAACAATGAAATGATGAGCTTAACATAGCCATTAATGGGGAAAAGGTGATGTTGGTTTTCCCAGTTGTAATGGATGGCTGTGAAAGTTGAACCATAAGAAAGGCTGAGTGCCAAAGAATGGAGGCCTTTGAACTCTGGTGCTGGAGAAGACTCCTGCGAGTCCCTTGGATTGCAAGGCGATCCAACCGGTCAGTCCTAGAGGAGATCCACCCTGACTGCTCTTTAGAAGGCCAGATCCTGAAGAGGAAACCCAAATACTTTGGCCACCAGATGAGAAGGAAAGACTCCCTGGAGAAGAGCCTCACGCTGGGAAAGACGGAGGGCAAAAGAAGAAGGGGACGACAGAGAAGGAGGATCTGGATGGAGTCACCGAAGCACAATGTGAGCTTAAATGGCCTCCAGAGGATGGTGGAGGACAGGAAGGCCTGGAGGAATGTTGTGCATGCGGTCGCGATCAGAGGTCAGTTGCTCCCGGTTCAGCCCAGATCGGGCAAACCAGTAGTAGCGGGTGAGGGAGACTCCACCCGGACGCTTGTACGCATGCACGAGCAAACCCGTAGGAAAAAAATTGGAAACCTACCACTGGTCGCCATGGATCGGACACGACTTCGCAACTGACAATAACAACATTGTCCGCCTGTCTTGGAGGCCAAGACACAAACCAACAATCGGCCGTGGGAGTTACCAATCAGCTTCAGAATTCTGTAGTGTTTGGAAGAAAAAAAACCCACAAACCGCTCAACCCCAACCATCCCAAATCTCTCCATCTGCAACAAAGCCCGTGGATGCCTTAATTTGGAGCTGCATCCAGTGCGCAGTTACAAAATCACAGCCAGATTTAGAAGCAGCTGTTTTGCTTTGAATGCTGCAGCTCCCAGCTTAAATTATGGATGCGAAACAACAAACGTTTTCCCCCCCCGAGTCATTTTTTTGCATGCCGGTTTGCGAAAGGAGGAAGTTTAAAAGCGAAGTTTCTGTGCAGAGCTGGAGAGGGATTTGCAAACCTCCCCTTGGCATGCCTAGAGGTGGGGCTCTCGCCTCCCAATCAGGAGGTTGTAAGTTCAATCCTAGGTAGAGGCAAATGTAGGGTCTCCTGCTTGGGCAGGGGGTTGGACTAGACGACCTGCAAGGTCCCGTCCAACTCTGTTAATCTGTAAAGTCACTTTTCTTTTTCCTTGTGTTCTTTTGTGCTAGATTATTTCAAATTATGAAATTCCCTCATCTGGATCCAAAACGTCTTTCTTGCAGGGTTTGCTTCCTTCTGTTGTGGTCCGTAACAGAGTTGGACAGTGAGGAGGTTGGGGAGGAGCATGGGCCAGTCCTGGAGCTGGGGGAGGTTCAGACGAGGGCTCTGCATCAGAGGCAGAAGTGGGGCAATCTGACAATTCTCAGCTAGACAGCAGTGAGGCAGACGAACAGCTGGAGCCTGTTCCCAATCACAGAGTTGCCAGAAGAAAAAAACAACTCAGAAATCAGGGTAGATTTAGGAGTAAAGCCACAGGTGGACGGTGAATGGCCCCTTCCCTAGGACAGGGGTCTGCAAAGTTGGCTCTTTTAAGTCGGGTGGACTTCAACTCCCAGAATTCCCCAGCCATTGCACAATGGGTATATTATTTCTGGCTGTAATAATTGCTGATTACTAGTAATAAGCAATTAAAGCAGTGAGAATGCTTGTCTTCACTCTCTCCCACTGTGAGTCCATGGGCGGAAGGCCATTTGCCCGTCACACTGTCAGCCTTAATCGCCACATTCACACCTTCCTCCATCACTCATGACTCAGCCACCACATTCTTGGGGCCTTCCTGCAAGTGAGTGTGGACATGTTTTGATGAGGAGGGACCCGAACAGATGCTACCTGGCATCTCATCTTCCCCCGTGTTTAGCTGTTCTTTACCAAGGCCAGCAAATGTGGCCTCCTACGTACCCTTGAGGATAATGTGCAGAGCCATATGCCAGTTGGCGGGCAAGGTTGACATAAAGGCGAGGAGCGGGCAATGCCGAAAGAAAGGAGTCACTCATTCGATTTTCGCCATCCCTGCCTCTCCATTCCCTTCTGATACCCAATTTCTCTCGTTTTCTCCATGGAGTTGGTTGTCTATATCAGGGGTCCCCAACCTTTTTGGCACCAGGGACCGGTTTCATTTTAAAGAAAATTCCGCGGACCGGTGGGCATGGCTCGGCTGGCATAGAAGGGGGCGGGGGGGGGGAACAGGCGGCGCATGTGCGTGCGGGGTGTGTGTGTGAGTCAGCTCACTCACCCCTCTCGGTCCCCAACGGCACGAGCGGCCGCATGCGCTCTGCCCAGGGGGCTGCCCTCTCCTCCCTCCTCCTCCTCTCCGGCCCTGCGGCCCAGTTCCTATCAAGCCACGGACCGACACCAGTCCGCGGCCCGGGGGTTGGGGACCCCTGGTCTATATTACAGAGTTCTGAATTAAAGATAAAGATTTCCCTGCCCGTTGTATCCAACAATAGGGCACGTTTCTCATCTCCTTTTCTTGGCCGAGGGAGCCAGGGTTGTCCAAAGACAATTTGCGTGGTCATAGAGCTGTGGTGGGGCAGTGGTTAGAGTACAGTACTGCAGGCTACTTCTGCTGGCTGCCTGCAATTTGGCAGTTCAGATCTCACCAGGCTCAAGGTTGACTCAGCCTTCCATCCTTCCGAGGTCAGTAAAATGAGGAGCCAGATTGTTGGGGGCAAGAGGCTGACTCTGTAAACTGCTTAGAGTGGGCTGTAAAACACTGGAAAGCAGTATAGAAGTCTAGGTGCTGTTGCTATATGGCCAGCATGGATATATGCCAAAAGCTCACGGAATGCTGTTACCTTCCCACCGAAGTGGTACCCATTTATCTACTCTAATTTGCATGAGAGTAAGTGGCCAGGAGTTGGGGCAAGGAACAGAAGCTCACTGCACTGCATGAGGATTAATTCCGAATTAATCATTTGCAAAGGTCTTTGCAATATCAAGCCATTTCACGGCAGTACAGTAGACGCCATTTGAAGGCACAACAGGCTGTATTTTAACAGAACACACAACCCAAGGGGTGTTAGAGGTGTCTTACCCCCGTAGTATTTGTTTCCAGAGACTAAGTCATATGTGTAGCAAGTTTGGTTGAAATTGCTTGAGGTGTTCCAGAGTTATGCTGGAACACACACACACACACAGCCATTTGTGTGTGTGATGTTTGTGCTGATAAATAAATAAAGGGAGACTAGTATAGATCTATTTCAAGCTATTTAGCTCTCATCAGCTAGCCATACCCTTACTGGGATTTGAACTTGGGAAGTATTACATATTAGGCAGTTCAAATCCCAGTCAGGGTATGGCTAGCTGATGACAGCTAAATAGCTTGAAATAGATCTATACTACTCTCCCTTTATTTATTGATCAGCACAAAGGTAACACAAATATAATAAAGGGAATGAAAAAATAGCTTTCTGCCCGGATGGTTCCTAGGGTGAGCCAAAAGACAGAAAAGGGAAGCAGTTCTGCTCCCTCCCAGTTGTATTAAAACATTCTGGGATCAGCTGTTAGTTTGGGTCAACTGAATCAAAATGTGCTTGTTGCTATTCCCCTGGTGTTTTAGCGAATGATGGTCTATTATTTTAATAATTCATCTATGCTTGCTTTGATGTCTGGACTCTACCCATACTTTAATTCGCCCCTCTTCTGGAACAACTTGTTCTCATGCATAAGAATTCTCTAATTCTCTTCTCTAATTAGTGTTAGTTATCATCAAGGTGTTAGTTATCATCTTCAAAGTGCTCCATGGCTCGGGACCTAGCTATCTGCGGGATCGGATCCTGCCCCATACATCCTCACGGCCGATCCGCTCCCACAGAGAGGGACTTCTCCGGGTGCCGTCCACTAGACTCTGTCAGCGGGTGACTCCCAGGGGAAGGGCTCTCTCTGTGGCGGGCCCGGCCCTCTGGAACGACCTTCCCCCCGATATTAGGGTGACCACTGACATCCGCTCCTTCCGTCTCAAGCTAAAAACACACTTCTTCTGTCTGGCCGGCCTAGGATAGTCTCTCTGTCTTTGGGTTTTTTTAATGGGGTAGCATATTTTTAGCGAATTTTTAGCACAGGGTTGGTTTAATTGTTTTTTATGAAATGTATGTATTTTTTTTTTTGACTGTTTTTATTCTGCCTGTGCACCGCCCCGGGTCCCTGTGGGGAGAGGGTGCGGTTTAAAAATAAAATTATTATTATTATTATTATTATTATTCTGTAAAGAATTTTTTTTAAAAAAATGCCCCTGGGAAAGAGGTTTTGTGGGGAGGATATATTAGATGTTGTTACCTATCCTTTCAGTGTCATATAATGTTTATCGCTTGTGATTGTTCAGCTCTTTATAACCCTTGGGGGGGGGGGGTTTTGTGCATGCTGCTGTGCACTGCAAGAAGTCACGTGGCATACAAACGCTGGCAATAAATAATTCTGTAAATATTCTGGAGTTGCCCAATGATGTAGATGAGGGATGAGTCAAGAGAATAGACTTCTTACCTTCATCATAATTACAACAATCCATCCTTGGATAAAGGGTAAAGGTAACGGTTCCCCTCGCACATATGTGCTAGTCGTTCCCGACTCTAGGGGGCGGTGCTCATCTCCGTTTCAAAGCCGAAGAGCCAGCGGCCCTCAATGAAATCGAGTTGGACACTCTGGTATAGGGTCTCCAGCCTGAGCAGGGGGTTGGACTAGAAGACCTCCAAGGTCCCACCCAACTCTGTTATCTCCTGTTAAGCTGGCTTCACTATCAACCAGAGAGGGACTGCTCCGGGTGCCGTCCACTAGACTCTGTCAGCGGGCGACGCCCAGGGGAAGGGCTCTCTCTGTGGCGGGCCCGGCCCTCTGGAACGACCTTCCCCCCGATATTAGAACGACCACGGACCTCCGCTCCTTCCGCCTGAAATTGAAGACTCATCTTTTCCGCCTGGCCGGCCTAGGGTAGTCTCTCTGTCTATGGGTTTTTAAATGTATACTATATTTATTGGATGTTTTTAGTTAAGGGGATTTTAGCACAGGATTGATTGAGTTTAATTCGTTTTAATTTGTATGTATTTTGTATATTTTTCGTTTTTTAATTTCCCTGTGCACCGCCCCGAGTCCCTGTGGGGAGAGGGTGCGGTCAATAAATGCAACATTATTATTATTATTATTATTATTATTATTATTATTATTATTATTATTATTATTATTATTATTATTATTATTATTATTATTATTACTTATTATTATTATTATTACTTATTACTTATTACTTATTACTTATTACTAACCATGACTTGTGGAAGATATTACCAGCAGTGTCAGCATTTTAATTAACGGTACTTAAAAAAAATAGGCTTGATGGGTGAAATGTCCATGAGTTCATTTTTTTATTCAGGTTTTTTTATTTTAAGTTACCAAGCAACCAGCCTAGCAGTGACATCTGATCTTATAAAAGCCCCACTAGTTCCTTAGCTACTGTCCTGGGGAGTGACATTTAATGACTCACCACATTAGAGTAATTGAAAGCCAACACTGGGCATGCAACATATCCAAGCTGCAGCTGCAGGATACCTGCTAATATTATTTTGACTGAAAACAGCCAGTTTCTTGCATTCCCCCCTTTTCTTTCTAGCTTTTTTTCTCCAGTTTCTATTTCCCCCCCACCCCCCACCCCACTTTTCAGTTTGCAAGAAAGCATCCAAAGCTCTTTAGGCAAAAAATTAGCCCAAGAGAATGTATTCAGCAATTTGAGACGCCATCCAGGGGATTTAAGCTAGAGAGCACATCGGGAAAAAGATTTTTTTTTTTATTAGAAGGTTTTATAAAGATTACAAACAGTTTCTCCCCCCCTCCCCCCAACCTCTTACCCCCTCCCCAGACTTCCCAGAACAAGCACAGGGTATAACTTTCACGAACATAAAACTAAGATACATACATATTATCCCTAATTCTTTAACTATAACTCAAGACATCATAAACATAAACTACTTAAAAAAGTATTTCATTCATATGCTATATAAACCTTCTTATTTGGATATTGTTTTTTGCATATAATCGATCCATCTTCTCCATTCTAATAGATATCTTTCATTTGAATGATCTTTAAGATACGATGAAATTTTTGCCATCTCAGCCAGGTGCACAACTTTTAAAGTCCATTCCTCTGTGGTAGGTGGATCTTGCTTCTTCCAATACTGTGCCACCAGCAACCTGGCAGCTGTTATCAAGTTCAAAATCAACTTAGTTTCTATTGCTGTACAATCCGTAACAATTCCCAACAGGAAGAACTGTGGTGTAAATTTAATTTTTTTCCTTAAGATATTTTGAATAATCCACCATATCTTAATCCAAAAAGCCTTAATTGTTTTACACGTCCACCATATGTGGAAGTATGTGGCATCTTCACATTCACATCTCCAGCATTTAGGTTGTACACTTGGATACATGCAAGATAACTTTTTTGGGTCTAAATGCCATCTATAAAACATTTTATAGGGAAAAAGATATTTTTTAATGTTCTTGTAATAAGTACGTGTATATTAAAAAAAAAAATTAAACTGGAGATTCCATTTTCTGCTTGGTTGGTGGTTGTACATTTGAAACACATCCTAGCCTTGATGGAGGGGAGAACGCGGTGGCTCGGTGGCTAAGACGCTGAGCTTGTCGATCAGAAAGGTCGACAGTTGGGCGGTTCAAATCCCCAGTGCCGTGTAACGGAGTGAGCTCCCGTGACTTGTCCCAGCTTCTGCCAACCTGGCAGTTCGAAAGCAGGTAAAAAAATGCAAGTAGAGAAATAGGAACCACCTTTGGTGGGAAGGGAACAGCGTTCCATGCGCCTTCGGCATTTAGTCGTGCCGGCCACATGACCGCGGAGAGGTCTTCAGACAGCGCTGGCTCTTGGGCTTTGAAACGGAGATGAGCACCGCCCCCTAGAGTTGGAAACGTCTAGCACATATGTGCAAGTGGAACTTTACCTTTACCTTGAGCCTTGAGGGATGCAGAACTTAATAATGCAGTGCAGGTCGTAGTCAACTTACGGCACAATTGAGCCCAAGTGAAACGTTTGTTAAGTGAGTGTGACCCCATTTTACGACCTTTCTTGCCTCAGTTGTTAACTGAATCACTGCAATAAACGGGTCCGTTCCGATGGAGAAGGCGCGGTATATAAATCGAATAAAATAAATAAATAAATAAATAAATAAATAAATAAATAAATAAATAAATAAATAAATAAATAAATAAATAAATAAATAAATAAATAAATAAATTAGTAACAATGTTCTTAAGAGAATCAGGCTTCATTGCATGACCATAGGGATGCTGCAAAGGTCATAACTCCTTCCGTCTGAAATTAAAAACACACTTTTTCCGCTTGGCCGGCCTAGGCTAGTCTCTCTTTCTATGGGGTTTTAAACTTATTTATAGCTGCTGGGTATTTTAGTTTAACGGGTTTTAGCACAGGAATAGATTTAATCTGTTTTTATATTATGTATTTATATTTGTATATCTATTGTTTTTACTTTCCCTGTGCACCGCCCCGAGTCCCTGTGGGGAGAGGGAGCGGTTCTACAAATTAAATTTGAATTTTGAATTTGAATAACTGTGAAAAACGGTCGTAAGTCACTTTTTTCAGTGCCGTTTTAACTTTGAACGGTCACTAAATGAACTAAGTTAAGGACTACCTGTGCCATGGCAATCAAATGAAGCTGTCTACACCTGGGACAATGTGACAATGAATGTAGAATTCCTTCCCAAAATAATTATCCTTGATGGCCACAGCAGAGCTATTTGGCAGTCTATATATAGATTTTTTGTTTCTGCCTGCACGGTATATTTAATAAGGCAGGGAAACAGGGTTAGATGTTATTGAATGAGTTAATTAACTCCTAGAATTAATCCAGAGTAGAGAAGGCTTGACTCTTGTCTGCCGCCATCGATGTTAAGGAGCCAGTTGCTGGAGAGTTAATTGCCCCTTCCTGGTTACAGAAGAGAGACAAACTCATTTAACTTTGCTTGATTCTACACAGGAGCTCAAGAATGAGAATTTTTGTCTTTTTTCTGCCTTCCAGAAAACCTAGATGCCATGATCGCCCTGCAGACAAGAAAGAAACTTGAAAAATCCAGTTCCCAGAACAAACTATCAGGTATAATTTTGTGATTATATCCTTTCTCCAGTTGCTTTTTCTTGTAGACTTAGCTGAATTATAATTTGGCAGTTGTTTGAATTGATCTCCAAGGCACCCGAGGGTAGAACAAGAAGCCATGGGTGGAAACTAATCAAGGAGAGAAGCAATTAAGAACGGAGGAGAAAGTTCCTGATAGTTAGAACAATTAAATCAGTGGAACCACTTATCTCCAGAAGTTGTGAATGCCCCAACAATGGACGTCTTTAAGGAAATGTTGGATAGCCGTTTGTCTGAAGTGGTGTACGGTTTCCTGCCTAGGCAGGAGGTTGGACTAGAAGACCTCCAAGGTCCCTTCCAACTCTGCTATTGCATTGCATTGCATTGCATTGCATTGCATTGCATTGCATTGCATTGCATTGCATTGCATTGCATTGCATTGCATTGATTTAAATCGCAATCCAAACAACAAACCTATTCTAGAAATCTGCTCGTATGAATCTAGTCTTGCCACAATCCTTACAGCATCCAAAGTTGTTAATACGCTCAAGTGTATGTGGGATTGCGCTACGGTTCAGATGATGTAAAAAAATGTTCTGCTTGCGATCCCGCTTAGACAAGAGCAACGAGGAAGCCGACAGCACAAAAACAGGCACAGCCGAAATGGAAAAAGAATACGAAGCCCTGAAAGATTCCACAAAAGCCGAGGAAGAAAATGCAGAAAACAACAAAGAACCCAAAGGTAAATAGTTGAACGTGTGCATGTAAGATAGCAGTAGCACTTAGACTTATATGCCGCTTCACAGTGCTTTTACAGCCCTCTCTAAGAGGTTTACAGGCTCAGCCTCTTGCCCCCAACAATTTGGGTCCTCATTTTACCCATCTCGGAAAGATGGAAGGCTGAGTCAACCTTGAGCTGGTCAGGATCGAACTGCTGGCAGTGTGCAGAGTTAGCCTACAGTTCTAATCACCGAGAGGGAAGGAAGGAAGGGCAGTAGTACTTAGACTTATATACCATTCACAGTGCTTTACAGCTCCCTCTAAGCGGTTTACAGACTCAACATATTTCCCCCAACAGTCTGGGTCCTCATTTTACCCACCTTGGAAGGATGGAAGGCTGAGTCAACCTTGAGCTGGTGGGACTTGAACTGCCAAACTGCTGGCAATCAACAGTCAGCAGAGGTTGCCTGCAGTACTGCACTCTTAACCTCTGGGCCACCACGGCTCTTATGGGACTTACATGCCACTTCGTAGTGCTTTACAGCCCTAAGTGGTTTACAGAGTCAGCCTCTTGCCCCCAACAATCCGGATCCTCATTTTGCCAACCTCGGAAGGATGAAAAGCTGAGTCAACCTTGAGACGGTCAGGATCGAACTGTTGGCAGTCGGCAGGATTCTCCTGCAATACTGCACTGCATCCATAAAGGGGCTCCTTATGGTGGTTTTGCTTTCAACCCCATAGCTTCCAACTATGAAGATAGTTCATAGTGTGGTAGATTGCCAAATAAGGTCAAGCTTATCATAATGAGCGGTTTTGGTAACAAGTGGCAGAGGTAGATTGGACACCATCCTCTGTTATCTCTGTTCTTGATGCTTTGATCATGACCCAAGTAATTGCAGTGGAGGTAATCCTTGACTTACAACCATTCATTTAGGGACCGCTCGAACACAAGCCCGTGCCAAATTCCTGGTGCATAGAGCGGGCTTTTATGATCTAGCACATTTAGAGCGAGCAGGGCCTTTTTCTGCTCTCTGGAGCCCAAATGTTAGTTTTGCAGCCATGAAATCAATACATCACTCTTGGTTGAGATATTCATCTAATTATACGTATCCTTTTTCGAAACACAAAATCGTTACCAAATGCAGTAGACTGCGCGGAGCGTATTGATCGGCCCGTAATGTGAGATGTTGTTTTAAAATATAAATAAGAGCAATCAAACAGCTGGGGTGGGGTGGTCATTTCCAGGATGAACATTTTCCTCTGAGTGGGTCTGGATGAAATGTAGAGAATGTATGCTACATCCCCTCCCACCCGAACTACTTTGGCTGCCTTACAGACACAATATGTGTGTGTGTGTGTGTGTGTGTGTGTGTATGTTGCATTTGTGCTGATAAATAAATAAAGGGAGACTAGTATAGATCTATTTCAAGCTATTTAGCTCTCATCATCTAGCCATACCCTTAGTGGGATTTGAACCTGGGCTGTTTATCATGTTAGGCAGTTGTATTAGCCACTCTCCATATATATGTGTGTGTGTGTGCATAATGTGTGTGTGTATAATGTGTGTGTGTGTGTTCCAGCATAACTCTGGAACGCCTTGAACAGTTTCAACCAAATTTGGTACACAGATGACTTACTCTCTGGAAGCAAATACTGTGGGGGGTAAGACACCCCTAACACCCCTCAAGGGAGGTGTTTTGTTAAGATACAGCCTGTTGTGCCTTCAAATGGCTTCTACTGCACTGCCGTAAAATGGCTTCTACTGTACAGCGCAATGGAGTTGCCACGGTAATGGCTTCACAATACAATAAACTTATAAATAGGTTTATACATCCAAAGTATAATTGTAGCCTTTGACTCTAAAAGCTTCTTGGATGAGACATTTTGGGATAGCCCTGACCTGGATGACTGAGAATCCCCATAGATATAAGAGCCTTTAGTTGTTTCATTCTCTTCTACAACAGACCGGATTTCTCCCCTGAAGAGTATTTCAACTCCTAGTATTTAATTCATCTTTTTTTCTCATTACCTCTGAAGGAAAAGCAGAGGCCTACTTGGAAGCCATCCGAAAGAATATAGAGTGGCTGAAGAAACATAACACGCAGGGAAAGAAAGATGGTAAGTTTCGAGGATAGATAGATAGATAGATAGATAGATAGATAGATAGATAGATAGATAGATAGATAGATAGATAGATAGATATTGGATGGATGACAGATGGGGATAGATAGATAGATAGATAGATAGATAGATAGATAGATAGATAGATAGATAGATAGATAGATAGATAGATAGATAGATAGATAGATAGATAGATAGATAGATAGATAGAGACAGAGAGAGATAGGATGATAGAGAGATAGAGAGATAGACAGACAGACAGACAGACAGACAATGGGTGGATGATAGATGGAAAGATAGATAGATAGATAGATAGATAGATAGATAGATAGATAGATAGATAGATAGATAGATAGATAGAGATAGATAGATAGATAGATAGATAGATAGATAGATGATAGAGAGAGAGAGATAGGATGATAGAGAGAGAGAGAGAGAGAGAGATAGGATAGATAGATAGATAGATAGATAGATAGATAAATAGATAGATAGATAGAGACAGACAGACAGACAGACAGACAGACAGACAGACAGACATGGATGGATGATAGATGGAGAGATAGATAGATAGATGATGGACAGATAGATGATAGGTAGGTAGGTAGGTAGATTGGATGATAGATGGACATAGATAGTCTTTCCAGGAGAATCTACCTATATAAATCCTTTCCCCTAAACTCCACTGAAGATGTGACCTAGCCTGGTAACGCAGCGTTCGGAAACCCAACCCACCAGCTCGGAAAACGAACCTTCACCCCTGTCATTCCTTTCTATTGCAGATTACGATCTTTCTAAACTGCGGGATTTCATAGACCAACAAGCCGATGTTTACGTGGACAAGGGCATCCTAGATAAAGAAGAGGCAGACGTGATCAAGCGCATCTACGGCAGCCTGTAGAGAAAAAGCAAACCTCCTGAAGACTGTGTGGCATTCTAGTCTAGCTTCACCCACATCTAGTTCTAAGACCTACAACTTTCTTTCTCCCCCGCCCCATCCCAGGAAAAAGAGGTGATTAGGAATTATTCCGTCTCCATGATCCTGAATTTTATCCAGGTTTTAAAAAAAAAAAGCCACAACCCTACAATTGCATATTTGTTTCTTCTCAACTTCGATCGCCCCTTCTCCCCCCTCCTTATAAAGTAAACGAGCTGCCCATTTTATAGATAACAGGGTAAAACAGCTGCTAATGTTCCCGTTAATTTATCCAGCGGCTCTTTCAAATGATATGCTTTGGGGAAAGAGCCAGTTTGTTTCATCGCGAAATGGCTTTTTAAAGAGATGCTGTTCTGAAAAGCAAAGAAAAAAAATGATAAAAGGGCATTACTAGGGGCAACCCAAGTGAATTGAGTCAATTTAGCTCACCTTTGCATTTCTTGCAAAGAAATCTCACCTTTGCATTCTCTTTTGTGGCACCTCTTTGTTTCGTGTCTCAGAAAGTATTGTTGGAATGCTGTATAATATATTCATTTTCTTGCTGTTGGCGCATTCCGCTTTGTTCTCTCCCCTCCATCCGTGTGCCATCGAGTCAAGGCTGTGTGCTTAACCCTGCCTCAGCCCTCAAAATAAATCTTTTACAGGGAGAAAGAAAAGTATTGTCACCGTATCGCTACGGTCAGGTACAGTAGCAACGGTTGTCCCTTCACCACCTCCTCCATCGTTCTTGGTTAAGTGTTATTTCTCTGCATGTATAAAGAACAGTTCTTGATGTGAGTAGCTTTAATGATATGTGAATAACCATTTCTAAGGGTAAAAAAATAGGTGAAGCAAGGTGCTTGAGCTTAAGAGGTGTGCTTAGGGTCAGACATTTATATACCGGGCGAGTGATGTGCTAGGATTGCGGGAATGCGGCATCGTTTAGCAACGCGCGGTTTCATAAATGTCTCGGTTTTGTAAATTTCTGATTTAGCCTGAATTTAGCCTGAAGATTCGTGCTCCCTTTCTATTTAAGGAGATATGCGTTTACACGTTTTGTTTTTTTAAAGTAAGGCACAGTTGGGTTAAAAGCAACAGGCTAAGCTGTAAGTCACAATCTACCATGCTGGTTTAGTTTGCTCAACCGTGGTTTGTGGATTAAGCCATAATCGGATGGGCTCCATACAGCACAGCGAGACATAAAATCACAATTCAAAAATTAGAATGGCTCCATTCACAGAATATTGCATCCATAGTAAATGTTGCTTGCACATTGAATACTTCTTGAGAGAATTAAATCCATTGGGCATGCATTGGGCAGAATTTTGAGGGCTGGTTATAAGTTCAACATTGTTACAAGTTGAAATGGTCACTGAGTGAGTGGCCATTCAATGAGGACCACCTATATGTTTACTTGTTTTGCTTTCCCCCATAAACTGCCTGGATATGTTGCGGTGATAAAATGGTTTAGAAGCAATTCGGATTTACAACTAGCAAATGCAAAATACATTTTGATAAATAAATCTTCATGGTCTTGCTGAAAGCTGACACTGATGAAGCAATGTATTGGGAGAGAGAATCCCCCAAATATGAGTCTGTTGGAGAAGGGCGGGGTATAAATTGAATAAATGAAATGAAATGAAATGAGAGGGTTTATAAGCCATGAAGACTGACTTTCGTTGGCTGAGAGTAGTAGAACAGCCCCATCCCTTCTGTTGCAGTATCATAGCAGAAAAGTTGAATAAGGAGGCAAGATTAGTGCTGAAATTCATAGAGTTACAATTGCCAGACTCCTTCATAAATGGATGTTTTGGAGAGACGTATTGGGTTAATTTCTTGTGCAGCTGCTAACTCAGAAAACATCCTTTTTAGCACCATCTGGATAATAAAAGCTCTAAAAGAGGAACTTAATGTACTCTGCAGACATACTAGTCTCGTATTCCTCAGTACATTTTAAACAGTCATTAAAAGAATTTGCATTTATATGAGATGGGAAGGAGTACAGCAGAGAAATTAAGAATGCAGCCCAAAACGTATTTACTCAACAGGGAATTTCCTCTGAATGGACATGCACTAGCTTAAACTTCGATACAGGATAAAAACATTGGTGTCAATGATTTATAAATCTGTTGCTCAGTGACAGCCTACCTACATGATAGTGGAAAGTTACAAATGGTGATCCCAGAATACAATTGTCATAAACACCTGCCAGTTGTCAATTTCCTGGATTTTGATCACATGACTATGGGGATGCTAAAACTGTTATTAAGTGTGAGAAAACAGTCACAAGTCATTTTTTGCAGTGCTGAATTAGAGTATTAATTCAGTGCTGAATAGTTATAAGTCAAGGATTACCCGTAATTAAATAGACAATTGACAAGATGATTCAGTCCTAAGGCTAGTGAATTTTAAGGGTTTTTTAAACTGTGTATAATTCAGATTCAATGGCATGTTTTACATAACAGTGTATTTGTGTCAATTTCCCCTTGCATTCTTCTGTGAATTGAGGACTGACTGCTAGCATTACTATGGGACATATTATCAGTTACAGCAATTGGTAACATTATATGATAAAAGCAATCAGAAAGCAAAACAATCTTGTGCATCACCCTCCTGGCCATGGTGTGTACAGAATGGAGCGATCAGTTTTTAAAAGCAATGCAGTAACATAGTATTTAAAGGCATCATGCAGACTTAGTTTGCCATTTTAGCATATAAAAACAATTGCTAGACACACTTGTTATTATCTCTATCCCAGCAATGGGAAATAAAAGTATCCTGCACTTCCTTAGTTCTAATCTCACCAATCCTTTTTAAATCACCTTAACATCTTTTAGATGCTCTGATGTGTCTTTACACCTTTTTACCTTTAAAAAAAACATTGTTGGGAAAAATGTAACAAATTATCACATATATTGCATTCAAAACACTTTTCTAATAGAATCCTGTTTCTGATACTGTACTTTATTAAATGCTTTGCTACAAGACAAAGTAATGCAGATTCTTGGTTTTGTCTTCATGTGGTACCATTTTAAATTACTTTAAAAATAATAAACCGGGGATCTTACTACTGAAGTTTACAGAAACACACCTAGCAAGAAATGTTGCAATGCAAAATGTACTGGTAAAATTTTCGAGGTGAGTTGTGATTAAGTACTGCTAAGAACAGAAATACAGCATCTAGAAATTGAAAAATGTTTTTAAGTCTGTTTCTGTAAAATAATAGTTGAAAATGACATTTCCAATATAATTCTACATATAGATGTCTTTAAACCAGAGATCAGACAAGTTATGATCATTCTTACATTGAGATTCAAAATAGTTTTCTTCAAACAACAAAATGCTTAAATGAAACTTTAAAAGTGAACCAATGGCTCTTCTTTCAAAATAGCTAAAGATAGAAAGCTGACAGTAAATCTATAGGATGAACTTGAAAGTTTCAATCCATTTGAAAACACACTTCAGAGTGTTTGAATAAAAGGAGAAATAATTAAACAGGAAATGTCATAAGCCACAATTCATTTGATGTTTAAAGTAAAGCCAGAGAATACAGTATTCACTAGAGTATTTCTAGATTGCCAGTCTACAAAACTACACAGTTTTATATAGCTTCAATCAACTATTCATCAGTTTTTCTAACAATGGACATCAACATTTCTGAAGATAGATTTCTTTTAGTACCTATTTGATTTATTTCTTTTGGGGTTTCTTCAAGTCTAAAATAAAAGGCTTCAGCTGTTTTATTTGCACACACCAGTTTTCTTTAAACAAGTTATGTAAGACTAATTTTAGACTGAACAGCACTGCTCCTCAAGCATGCAATAAATTGTTCTCTTTACCAAAACAGGATGAAGTTATATGTCCTGTGACCTTGTCTTCCTCAGCTGGAATATTAATATTCACCTTCTGAGAATCACAAGACACATACTGACGAATTGTATTCAAACTTCTGATTTCAAATAAAGATAATATAGTTGAAAAAAGGAGCAAAGACACTATAACTTAAGAAATTTTAATATAGCATATGAAACAAATCATATCTGAAATATACAGTAGTTGCAAAGCATCAGATAGCCAAACAACAAAGGCAGTAACTCTTTAAAGTGCATTTTATATTCAATACATGAAACTATGCATATGTGCTAACAAGAAAATATGTTCCACCTTTTCACAAAGAAAAAAAAATACAATTTACTGTTTGGTCCCTTGTTTTCCAAACAAAATAATTTACCGTACATATTTTAAAAGCCCAACTCTCCTTCCCTAAAGTTGGCTAAAACTGATTCATTTTAAGAGCATTATCTTTATATATGTTAACACAGAGACATATACAGATGTGCATAAACATACAACTTAATCATGATGCATCCATCGGCATCAAGTTCACAAAATTTGCATTACAAACATATCTGAGTCAAGACTTCACAGGGCTTATTTTTTTAAAATAAATGATTGTTCCTTTAATATTATATTTTATATATATGTATACAAAAAAAAAAAATCTGCATTTAAGTTCTCTTAGGAACATATTGTTGCTAGTGTGCCATTTTTAGCAGAAATATAAAGGCAACATTTTGGAGAAGCACTTCCTTTATTAATGAATAGTAAAAGAATATTAACCTATAGAAGGAAAACATTCAAATACTTTTAGTGCAACAGTCAGTGGAATTTTTATATTTGATTTATAAGTACAATATTATCAATCCAAAAGATCTTCTGAATCTTCAAATATTTAGTTCTTTAAGAACTGCTTTCATTCCAGCTCTTTATCCATTTTCTACTGCTGATAGGAAGAAATTGCATAGGGATTTTCCTCACCATATTCCCTGTTGAGGAAAAAAAAAGGAAACTAATGAAAATATGCCGAGTTACTTTTAATTTACTCCTCAGAATTTTATCCAATTTTAATAGGATTATTTCAAAGTAAGCCATTTTAAGACTGCTGCAGAAATGTTATTCTTCTGAGCAGCAAATGTATCATGCAAGAACTTTAAAGCAAGTGAGAAAACAGGTAGTGTGTTATTAGTCGTCCTTGACATTCATATATGTGTGTCTCTATGTACACACACACACACACACCTAAAATTCCCTTAATCAATTCAATATGGAAAGACAAGGTAATTCTAGACACAGGCCAAACTTTTACTTTAGCAACATTTGCAATGATGCTATTGGAAATTAAGTAGCTGTCTTAAAAAGAGTTTTATATAGTGTTTTCTATTACTACTACTACTACATCTATTCAAATTTCCCAGCAGTTTAAAATAAAACCATACTTTAGATAAAGACGTGAATAACATTTTACCTGTTATCTTCAGATTTTAATTTCTTAGCTGCTTGTTTGGACAATTTAATCTGCACGTCCATTCTATGCAGAAAATCTTTGGCAGAGAGTTCTTCAGGTGGGGGAAGTCGATTGTCAGATTCTTGAGGACTGGGGGAAGAGTTGTCTTCCTGAACTGTCATGGGACTTTCTTCACAAGGAGTGGGATTGTCAATATCATCCTCTGGAGACTCCAGTGAGTTGCATCCATTAAACAGCAAAGCCTTTTCCAGTATAACTGGGATATTTAATGTTTTTCTAAGAAATATGCAGTCATTTGTAAAAAGTTTATTTGCTCTTTTTATTTGCTCCATCTGAAACAGAATGTTATATTTACAATCCAAGTGAAGCCAGCATTAAAATAGCCTGCAGCTAACCTATTACATAAGTTTATTTCTGAAGATGCATTTCTAATGCAATTAATTTTTGGCTATCCTTCCAAATGGAACTGGTATTGTTACAATTGCAATATAGGAGGTGAAAATTGGGGGGGGGGGGGGAACCCTTTGGAAATTAATTTACACCTCTAACTAAACAAATTAAACATGGAAATTAAATTCCTACTTCTGAACTTTTACAGCAAAGATGAATTCTTCTGATGTCATTTTCATACATTAACTATAAATATAGTAACAAATGTTTCCTCAGGCATTTGTTTTGACAAAGAACTAGCAACCTGATGCTTTAGTTGCTATTCTTTGCAGTTTAATAAATAATGTACCTAAAGCTATTATGTAACTAGAACTTTTACACTTTTTCCCCATAACCTCATGTTGACTACTTTTCTATGTTCATTCAACAGTTTAATGATTGAACAGCATAAGGTTCAGACTTTAGAAGAATCTTATAAGCTGTTACACTTTCTCCCCAGAAACTTTTTAATTTAGGTTTGGCATTATAGATCTATTACAATACAATACTCTCACAGGCCAATATTTGGAACCAACTATAATAAAAGTATTCACCTACCAGGATTACAAACTGTTTTAATCTTAAATACGATCTACTGTCTCTACTAAAATCTGTCTCAATTTTGAGGGATTGTGTATTCAATGTAGCTAATGGAATTGGTGTCTCAGAATGAGCATGTATACCTATTTTGACTTTGAATTCATATGTTCCAGCAATACAAACTCACTTCCACCGTTTCTCATTAATGGTGATTTATTACAAATTTTGATTGTGCCAACAACTGTTGCTATTCAACAAATCCAGCCATCATTTCAGTTAGGCAATCTATTAAATGATTTATGTTCAAAACACCACAGCTTAAAGAGGAGAGGAAAGAATAGCAACTCTGTAATGCACACCATCTTTTGTTCAAAGACTGACTTTCACTTTCACCTTTCAAACTTTCCTGCCAGAGGGCTGTCACCCTTAAAGGAAAATTCCAGATCCAAGTCTCTGTTAGAAACTCCACCACCATCCAGAATGTGTGATGCACTCACTGCAGTAACTCTACAATTGGCAGTCGACATCTGATGCCCTCCAAAACTCCTTTCATAAGAAAGGGCTGTTTTGTCTGTTCATCCCCTTAATATTAGCCATATTGGCCTGGGACATGGGTTACAATGAGGAGAAAAGCAAAAGTGTGTCAACTGCCTTGGCTCCAAGAGACACGCCAGGTCGGTTGCAACTTTCCAGTTGGAAAGCACTCTGCATGAGGACAGAAGCATTCTCCTCCAGCAAACTCCTCCATATTTTGAGAAAGTGGGAAAAGAAAGAAACATGCAGTTTTCCGCCCAGAAACTCATGGAGGGGGGCTTTTTCCCATATTCATGGAGGAGGGGCTCCCTATGCCCTTGCTCCTGTTGGGGTTGCCCTCTGCCCTTGTTTGTGGAGGGGGAATTCTCTGCCATCTCTCATGGAGGGGGGGGGGGCTTTTGCCCATACTGGCAGAGGGGGAGCTTCTTGTGCCCTTGCTTGTGAAAGGGGACCCTATGCCCTTGTTCATAAGAGGGTTTCCCTGTGCCCTTCCTCCTGTTAGGGGTGGTGAACTCTGCCCATACTCGTACCATCATGGAAGGTCCTCTCTCATGGAGGGGGCAATTATATATATATAATTGGTGCCGTACTTGAAAGGAACGTTGTGTGAAAATTTGGAAGCGATCGGTGCAGGACTTTCGGAGATTAGCGGTTTTGAACAAACTCTTGTTTACGTTTTTATTTATATAGAATCAGGGGTTCCCAAACTTGGCGACTTGAAGACTTGTGGACTTCAACTCCCAGAATTCTCCAGCCAGCAGAGCTCTGCTGGCTGGAGAATTCTGGGAGTTGAAGTCCACAAGTCTTCAAGTCGCCAAGTTTGGGAACCCCTGATATAGATAGATGGACACGGAGAGCCTCTGCACCAGAGACAAATCCCTCGTGGGTCCCATCATTCTTGGCCAATAAAGAATTCAATTCAATTCTCGTGGAGGGGGGGGCTGTCCTTTGTGTGTCCCCCCCCCGGCCGAATATCGCGACTCCCCACGGGCCACATCATCCTGGGAGCCTCCGGGCTCTCCTGCGCCATCCCACCCCCCCCCCCTTCAACCTCCTTCCCCGCTTACCGTCACGCCGTACTTGAGCGCCAGGCCCGGCAAGGTGTCTCCGGGGCTGAGGCAGTGCTCCACGTAGCGCTCCGCCAAGGGGGCCACCACCGTGGCCGTGCTGCCGTACGACCGCGTTTTGGTGCGCGCCAAGCTCAGCGACAGCTCGGCCTCCCCTTCGGCGGCGGCTCCCGGACCGGGCAGCGGTTCCTCCCGCAGCGACAACCCGTGCAAAGGGAGCAAAGACTCGGCCATGGCGAGCGCAGCTGTTTCAGCGGCAGGTCGGGGCCATGTTTACCTCAGGAAGGCCGCGAAGCGAAAAGGCGAGCGCCCTGAGGCGCGAAAGGCGGGAAGCGAGCGGCGTCCTTGTGCGCCTGCGCGGTAGCGACCCCGGCGGCACCGCGAGGGGAGGGGCGGGTGGGAAAGAGTCGCGCCTCCGGCCAGGCCGCCCTTTCTGCGCCTGCGCCAAATCTCGCGCATGCTCTGAGCGAGCGCCCCGCTGAGGGGAAAGAAATTGTCCCCGGGCGACCTGTGTCCCATTTTCCCCCCCCATCCCCACCCGTGACCCGCAACCGCGTTCACACGACGTTTTTTTTTTTTTTGGTCAAAAGGTCAGTGAAGGGCCTCGGGAGGTCCCCTGGGTGCCACCTTCCCCCCTCAGAAAAACTGAGTCCCCGTTAACTGTAGTGTATGGATTTGTTTGTGGGTTTAATGTTTATTTTTATTTTATTTAGTTTGTCCCTCGTGTACAAGATAGCAGGAATAAGAATAAACATGAATGAGAACACAAGAAATGGGGACAGTGGGGCAGGGACGTTGGGCAGGCTGGTAAAAGAACTGCGAACCTGGGAAAAAATGGTAGTTTTTTTGGGGGGGGGGGGAAGAATTATAATACTTATGTCTGTGGAGATTCTCAGTCATCCAGGTCGTGGTTGTCCCAAAGATGCTTTTTCTGGAGGCAACGGGATTTTCTTGTTTTTTCTTTTTCTTTTGAAGATGTTTCGCTTCTCATCCAAGAAGCTTCTTCAGTTCTGACTGTTAAAAATGGTGGGGAATGGAAGGATTTATATTCCTTGAAGAAGCAGACAAACTTCCAGGCTGCTTCAATGACTTTCTAAAAAAGGATGCAAAGGACCAGCTGTCTGCAAGGAGTATAAATCCTTCCGTTCCTCCACCATCCAGTCAGAACTGAGAAAGCTTCTTGGATGAGAAGCGAAACGTCTTCAAAGAAAAACAAGAAAGGATAAATCCTTCCGTTCCTCCACCATCCAGTCAGAACTGAGAAAGCTTCTTGGATGAGAAGTGAAATGTCTTCTAAGAAAAAAAACCCAGACAGTCCAGTTGCCTATTATTATATATACATGCATTTCGTAGTAGAAATCATTCCTTAATTCTATAAACCCAACAAAAAGGACTTTAGAGGCGGGGTGTGTGTGTGTGGAGTCTACAAATGTTCTCCTCTATTGGTCAAAAGGAGTCCGTACACGTATTAAGTGAGTTGTGGGAACACAGGCATGGATATACACGTGTCTTCCCAGGGAGTTGCGGAGGGTAGCTTCTTTTTTGTCGCCTTTGGAAGGGCTCATAATGCTTCATTGTCAATGTAGACTGCTTTTCTTTTTTTGAAAAATAGGGACATATTTATTTTTGGTTGTATACAAACTTTGTTTCCTGTTAGAAGATCAAAGGCACTAATTTCCAAATTGGAAACTTACGTTAAATGCATTTGACGTGCTCGACTTCCCTCTAGTGGAAAACAATGGCACGGTTGCTATACTATACTTAGTTTTCTTTCTTTTCTTTTTTTAATAAAAGCACTTTATATAAACTATGTTTTACTTAGTTCTTTTTTTTCCTTTTAAAAATAAAACAGTTTATACAGTATAAACATATTTTACTTAGTTCTTTTTTCTTTTTCTTTTTAAATAAAAAAATGTTTGTCTTAAAAGGTGTTACCAGACTTCTTCTGATCTGTGATTTATTACCTGAAAACTACTAGGATTGTTCAGAAAACCTAAATTTGATTCCCCCCCCTTTACTTATTTGAATAAAGTATGCCAAATATGGGTGTTAAAAAATAAGAGTCAAACAAAGTTTAATTCTAAGCCGCCATCACAAACCTGCTTTAACATCGGATGGTTGTAATTTCTCTCTATATAAAGCATATCTGAAATTTCTGGCATTTTAATTTCAATTGGTTAATTAGTAGTTAACTAATGTAGTAGTTAATTTAGATATAATTACATGACCATCATGTAACTTTAATATTGTATGAAAACTTTACACTGACATATTAACTTATGTATAATTAAAATATTTCTGTTAGGCTAATGATTGAAGCTTTGCAGGAAAGCGTTTGCATGTGATGGAAGCATAACATAAGAACCTTAAAATGCCTAATTTGATTCCTATTATGTTTTTTTACCCAATATAGGAAGATGATTTTATATCAGCCATATTTTACATCCAGTTCTTTTAATCATTGGAACCTATTTGTAACCAATCCTTTTTTTCACTTGTTTTATTTCTAAAGGTTGACCTATTACTCAGTTGTTGAAGCAAGAATATGATCAAACAAAAAGAATATTTTAAAATGCCAGACTTTTGTAGTAATTGAAATCTATCCTCCTGAGTAAATGACATAGAATAAAGGCAAGCAGCTTATCAAGATAACTCCTGATTAACACCTACATGAAGCCGCTGGGCGAGATCATCCGTGGTTTTGGGGTGGAATACCATCTGTACGCTGATGACACTCGGTTGTACATATCCACCCCAAACCACCCCAACGATGCCGTCGAGGTGCTGTCCCGGTGTCTGGAGGCCGTACGGATCTGGATGGGTAGTAACAAACTCAGACTCAACCCGTCCAAGACCGAGTGGCTGTGGTTTCCGGCACCCCGGTTCAGCCAGATAAGTCCAACACTGGCCATTGGGGGCGAACAACTGGCCCCCGTGGAGAGGGCGCGCAACTTGGGCGTCCTCCTGGATTCGCGGCTGTCCATGGAGGACCATGTGACGGCCGTGGCCAGGGGGGCGTTCTATCAGGTATGCCTGATACGCCAGTTGCGCCCCTTACTGGACCGGGGAGCCCTTCGCACAGTCACTCAAGCGCTTGTGACATCCCGGCTGGATTACTGTAACGCTCTCTACATGGGGCTCCCCTTGAGGTGCACTCGAAAGCTACAGTTAGTACAGAATGCGGCCGCGCGGGTGATTATGGGTGCCTCAAGGCAAACCCACGTAACACCTCTCCTGCGCGAGCTGCACTGGCTGCCTGTGGCCTTTCGAGTGCGCTTCAAGGTGCTGACGACCATCTTTAAATCGCTCCATGGCTCGGGGCCTAGCTATATACGAGACCGTCTCCTGCCCCATACATCCCTTCGTCCGATCCGCTCCCACAGAGAGGGTCTTCTCCGGGTGCCGTCAGCGGGGCAATGCCGGCTGGCGACACCCAGGGGAAGGGCCTTCTCTGTGGCGGGCCCGGCCCTCTGGAACGACCTACCCCCCGACCTTCGCACTATCTCGGACCTCCGCCTCTTCCGCCAACGTCTTAAGACGTATCTATTCCAACAAGCCGGCCTAGGATAGCCCCTACTTCTGACTTTTAAAATTAAAATTAATTTGGTATGGTTTTAAAATGGGTTTTTAGCACGGGTCCAATAATTTAATATATTTTAATCGATTTTGTATGTTGTATTTTGTGGTTTTAATAATGCCTGTGCGCCGCCCTGGGTCCTAACAAGGAGAAGGGCGGGGTATAAATTTAATAAAATAAAATAAAAATAAAATAAACTAGTTGAATGTGAGTAGGCTATGATAAAATTTATGCTATTAGCAGGTGCTACACTGTATTAAATCTGACTTTTTAAGTAATTGCACAAACACATTAAAATAACTTTCTGATTTATTAATAGTTACAGTACTCTTCTAAAGCTGTGACTGATCAGTTATATTTGCATGAGTGATGATGGTATGATGGAAGTTACATATGATCAAAACAATACTTCCCAAGGGAAAAAACCCAACTTTGCTTTCAAAGGATGCACATGTATGTTGAAGCAGGTATTATTCAAGACAAGGATATTCTTATCTTCTCATGCAACCCAGTGAATGCCGCTTTTTTATGGCAGTCATATCTATATTATTTAGACATTTAAACACACCTGATGAGATCAGGAATTAGCTGATAAATATAACCTAATACTGCTGTTAGACACACAACTCTAGAGTAGAAGGATGAATAAGGCTGCGAGTTGACATATATATATATAAAACATTCATGAACAGACATTTAAATTATGATATGGAGAAATCTGTCAAAGCTGGGAAAGAAAGAAAATAATATATTATGGTCATTGAGAACATCCATCTTTAAGTATGTCATTATCAAATGATTTCAGACCTAATTCTCCATGCAGAATTTTAAAAATGATTCTAAAATTATTTTAGATGACATTCTTGGAAATCTTTGGGTTGGGCTATATGGAAACAGCATTTGGGAACATTTTTTAGAAATTGTGCTTTCTGATTAGGTACGGTATGTTTTTAATGTAGTATACACATATCCTTTTACTAGTGACTCAACTTGTGCAAACAGCTATTATTATTTTTTTTGCCATACATTGAGTGGAAATTTGCAGGCAGAAAATCCTCAGTTCCTTTTTTAAAAACTAATTTGCATAGCTATAAATAACTGCATTTTATTTTAAAATGTATTTTTATGCCTGGCTGTAGAGATAAGTGGATTTTGGAAAAGACATCCAAATGGCATTATACTCAAGGAAAAAAAATCAATTAGTGGTCATCTTAGTTAAGTACTTCCTTCCAAACATTACAGACACAATAGTGAGTCACTTACTGGTTATTCTCCCAGTGTCAAGTACTTTGTTCTTTAATACTATGATGCATTTCAGTTGCAGTGAATTTTAAAAGCATAAGGGAGATCTTGTAGAACTAAATGCTAACTCTGCATTTATGCAGAGGTCCTCAGTGCTTTTTTCACATTCTCTGATTCAATTTCACCTGCTGATTTTTACATCAACCATTACTACTATTATTATTTAAAAATAACCATTGTTAAATTTTTGCACAGTGAGAGTCACTTATTTCCCCAAGTATAATATGTGTGTGGCATTAAATGCTTTTAACATTTTTTAACTGAAGCAGATGTTCTCAAAATTCATAGACGGGAGTCCCATTAATGACCCTCTGTCTTTATTTAGGAAACAGTAGGAAGGAATTCCCTTTGCCTTTTGTGCTACCCATTGTTCACTAATGGTCTTCTTTTGTAAACTGATAACTAATGTTGGAATGTGGGGTTTTTTGACCTGAGAATAAATCCATTTGAAAGACTTCGTTTCCTAGGCAACATGGATATGAAATGTCTCTCTCACCAATCTCCCGTAGTAACTGATCAGTTTAATCTTCACTATCTAAGAATCACTGAATCCAGTGGCCAATAGTAATAACAAATGTCTAATGTTCAGAAATTAAAACAACCTTAAAAGCAACATTTCAAACACAACATTATTATTAGAACATTTATATACATCAAATGGGGTTCTCGGTAATTATTTTGGCCTTCTATTAATACATTTACACACATCAACAAATAACTTAAAAGATCAGCTGAAGCTATTTTAAGTTGGCAAATTAGATTAGGAAACTGGCTCACCTAATAGTAACATACGGGAGCACAAAGCCAACAGCTCTTGCAACCATGCAGGATGGATTCATAAAGCTTTCTCACGAACGGAATGGTGACATGGAATTTTTTTCAATTTAATATCCCTCCACTGTGACTTGAAGAAGGGATTTAACTTGTAGCCAGTGTCTGAATGACTCTTCATATTTATGTACAGGAAATATAATTCTCTTGATGGCTCCTTATTTAGGAGAATAGTTTGTTCACGCTGTAAAGTAGGTAGCTTATTATCTCAGTTCATATCAAGGCATAGCATGGCTAGGACTGATTTAAGTAAATAATGATTTACAATCAGCCAGAAAGCTAGAATCAGAAGCCATGACTTGAGAAAGATTTTCAAGCCGTGAGTTGTGCTAATTATGGATAAATTAGCATATTTTCCTTAGAGGATTTATTCTACATTTAGAAGAGTCCAGTCAACATTGAAAGATAAGTACAGATAAAGCAGATCTTTATCTGTACTTTATCTAGAACAGAGTTGCTAAATATAAATATAAAGAAAGTTGCTTAAATATAAATATAAAGAAAAAAGAATGCTAACATGTATTGCAGTTCCAATTTTGGCTTGCCCGTCATTGCATTCATGCATAGTGTTAATTCAGAATTTTTAATCCATGGTTTGTCACATGAGCCCATAGCGACTTCGTTCACACATCTATGCTATAGCGGGCATGTATGAAATGTGTTCTAAGAAAATTACACGTTTTATTTTATATGAATCCATCCTGACCGTTAGATCCTACAGCGTGTTCCAAGATAAGGTGATTGAAAATTATAATTGGGTATGAACGAAGCCTATTGTGAGTTTTGTCTCCAGTTATCCGTTCCAGAAGCAATATTTCGCAATATATCAACTGTCTAGCTTATGGCACATTGTAGTCTGTGGAATTTGAAGATTGATTTGTTTGGCAAAGTGTGCTGGTTTGAGAACAGTTCCTCCTTTGGCATGACAAGTTGTTTTAAAATGACCATGATCCCTTTCTTTATAATTTGCACATAGCCATAGAAAGATAACAGGAAACAAAGAGAAAACCTACGCTTACTATTGGTCAAGAGGAGGTGGCGATTTGTACAACATAGAAAGCATAATCCACTAAACAATTCCCACTTGTTTTAGTGGACGTGCACTGAAAAACTCCTAATCACTCATGGATGAACATTAAATGGAAGGGAGAGAAAAGACTAACTTGCAGCTCTCCCCGTTTTGACACCAAGTTTCTGTTGGTCTTCCCTTCAGAGCATCTTGAATTCAGAGCCTGATTGTTGATTGCTGGGAAAAGGAAAATTAGGCTGGATTAAGGTGTTCAAATAACAGGAAGGGATGAAGGTTTGAGGTAATGAAACATGAGCAGTCTCGTTCTAAAGCCTTTCCAGTATCTTCCCTCTAGATCAGTAAAATTTTATGAGATTGTGATGAAATCCTTCTCTTCCTTCACATCCTCAGAGACCAGGCTAATGGCGTTCTTCCACTCGTTTCTTGCGAACTAGAGAGAGAAAGGAAGAGGGACAAACATTGCTTTGTAAGTGTCACAAAATACTTTTTCTAGCGTCGTAACTCTTTTTTTAAAAAGGTGATTAATTAACTATTTTATTTATGTCTACACTTGTGTTCACCCCTTCCACCATGGGGCCAATATCATTTGTCATCCTTTAATTTTGTACCTTAGTAAATCTACAGTAAATTTGGGCAGCAAATCATTTCTGTTTATTATTTAACATAAACAAATACGCATATTTTGGGTTCCTGTGTTAGTTATTTACAAGCTTCGTATTACACAGTGCAACTTGTAGTGTTTGGAAATCCAACATAAAGAATAAAGTGTTACTGAAATACCAATAAGGTGGATATTAATTCCTTTTCATCAGTATTAGTTTTTCTTTGACATATGAGGTTCAGCCATCCTTGTCATACCATATTATTTCACTATAGGATAAAAACAGTCCAAGTGACTAGCTGACCTGATAAAAAAGCTTCTGATTCAGTTGTTACGTTTGTAACCCTCTCGCCATACCCTCAAAATGTAAAGAAAAACATTCTCTTTATCAGTAGACAAACTAGTTAGCCTTATTTCTCATGAGATAATCCTTTCTGACCATCGAGAAAGACGATCTGATTATTTTTACAATGATGGTCATTCCTTCTAGTCCACTCTTGCTTCATCAATTTCGTTTTGTGTTAAGAGACCCTTGGTGATCCTTGTGTATCCGATGTGTTATTTTGTAATGGCTCAAACAAGACTGGGCATTTTCTATTTTTCCTAGTCTGAATTGAATTCCGTACTTTCTCTAGTAAGGATGCTCTGGAGCTTTCACTAATCATGTGGGGTTGGTATCTTACCTAGATCATTATTTTTAGTGATGGCGGCTGCTACCCTGGTTCTTGGGCCTTGCTTTGTAAACTGGTACCCAAATTTGAGAATCTGTGAATTCTCCTCCAACATTTGTGCAATCTCCATCTCGACTGCTGTACCAAGCTGTTGTCTCTGAGAAAGCAATCGAATCAAATGGAAAATATTATTGCTGGTTCACAGCAGTGTCCCTCTTTAGAGAACTTTCAACCTAAATTAATATTATATCTTCCTCGTCCATGTGACTTCATGCACAAAACCAAAGTCTTTAAGGCAGGGATGTCCAAACTTGGGAACTTTAAGACTTGTGGACTTCAACTCCCAGAATTCCCCAGCCAGCTATGCTGGCTGGGGAATTCTGGGAGTTGAAGTCCACAAGTCTTAAAGTTCCCAAGTTTGGACGTCCCTGCTCTAAGGGCTAAACTAGATCTAATATTTGTGGTAAGGTGGTGGAGTTTACCATAGTCAAAGAACATTCACTCAACCATGCTATTAATTTAACAGCTGCAAGGATTCACTTAACAACTGTGGCAAGAAAGATCGTAAAATGGGGCAAAGCTCACTTAACAAATTTCTCACTTAGAAATATAAATTTTGGGCTCAGTTGAGAACTACCTGTACAAAGTCAAGCAGGGACTTGTATTTTGAACAAACCAGATACTAATCCCTCCCCCCTGAAATAATTTCCTAGCTTTATTCGGCTACTTTGCCACTGTAAGAGAGAAAATGCTAACAAGGAAAATTCTAATCTTTTACAGTAACATATTTCTGAGTGTAAAAGAAAAATTAATATTTTCATACTGAGGTTTCCTGCAAGATTGAATGTTAACATATTACGGTAAGAAAAATCAAATATATACATTAAATCAGGCTTATCCCGTTGACCTCCGTCTTATTATAAGATTCCAAACAAGGCTCATCTGCAAATAGCAATTTTTAGAGTCCAGCCAATCCCAAAGTCCACTCTGCTATCCTTTCCTTACCTGATTGTCAATTTTGATTTCTGTCAGTACTTCATTTCCTTTCAGAGCATCAACCAAAGCAAGGATGCCTGTCCCAGTGATAAAGTTGGATTCTATATTTAGACTTTTCAGTGTCTTGTTTACTTTTAGCATATCTGCAAAAGCCTGAAAAGAAACACAGCAGTTTTGTTTCTGTGTACCTTAAGAAATATTACATTTCAGAATTGACCTTTCTACCCCATTGTATCCTCAAAATAGTGTGAACGTAGTTGGCTACAGAATGAATGTGTTAAATAAAGCATAGTAAGGCATTCACAGAAAATTCAAAACAATGCAAGCCTGCAGCTTTTGAAACATGAAACTTTACACTGTTTATATTTTAGCGTGCTCATTTATTCTGCATTATTTTCCAATACTTTTTATCAACCCAGTATTAAAATAAAATATGCAAGAAGACCTCACCATCGCAACAGGGTCGTTGCTTCGAGTAGCTGCCAGGCTGAATTTTTTCACATGGTTATTGGTTTCCAGAGCCTTTGCAAACTCTTTAAGAGTTGGAATTGGGATGTTCTGCATAAGATTAAAAAAAAACAACCACTCTAGTGTAATTGCTTGAATTGAATAGATTCCAGGGTAGTCATATAGTGACTAGTTCTGTCACTAGTTCTGTCAAAACTGTGTTGGACAGCACGATATCAACTTTTTAGCAGCTCTCTAATTTTAATTTGGATTATAATACATTTAATAATATTTGTATCCCACCTTTCTCTATAATAGCATCAAGACAACGAATAAAATATTTGAAATAAACCAAGATAATTGGTCAGGCAAATAAATTAGGATTAATCTAAAGCTAATAGACACGTTTTATCTAAATCAGGTGTCTCCAACCTTTGCAACTTTAAGTTTGAAGGACTTCAGCTCCCAGAATTCTCGAGCCAGCATAGCTGGCTGGAGAATTCTGGGAGCTGAAGTCCTTCAGACTTAAAGTTGCAAAGGTTGGAGACCCCTGATCTAAATAGAAGCTTTGTTTCGATCTCACATTCAATAATGTTGTGTTTACAAGGCTGCTCATTGGTCTTTTAAATGTTTCAGCATATCTTTATGAAGGGAATGAAATTGCAATTCATCATCCTCTGAAGTATCATTACCCTAGTCAGTTTTATGTTTGTAGAGAATGCAAATATATAGTTTGCTTTTTTTCAGTTTCAATTCGAATACTGACATTTAATATCTGCTTCATAACATATTTGACGGATGAAGCTACACGAAAAAAATAAAGCCCATCTCAACATATTTTACAAGTATAGACTGAGACAATAAAACAATTAAATGTGACTTTGATAGAAGTACCTTTATGTTGTTCAGATTGACTTCTTGGAGAGTGGGATCATTTGCCTTAATTCTTTGCAAACAGGCCTCCACATTTGTTGGGTTAGGTGGCTCTTCAAAAACAGGCTTGACTTTTTCTCCTTTAACCACATCTGGAAAAACAAAAACACTAATGCCACCCTTCCGTCCATATACAATTAATGTGAAATTTTCTTTAGAAATACTTTTTTCAGTAAAGTGACATATGCATCCTGGACCACCAATTATAATCTGATGGATTGTTTTATAATAGCTTTGGCTCTCTCATTTCCACAAAATCATCTTTGTCCCTTCTCTTCCTTGTTTTAAACACTTTTGTCCACTTCTAACAATTGACGACAATGTCGGGCTGCCTAGTGCACATGGCTGTAAATTTTGATTTTGCAAATACTTTATTCTCTTATTCAAGACTTTGTTGACTCAACAGAAGGCTTTCAGACAAGGCTGTCAAGTTCTCTTCCTTTTCTTGCAGATAACTAGGCATAAGCATTCATAAATTTTCATACATCATGATAATTAGAAATATGGTTTTGGCTTTGCTGATTCTGTAAACATAGCCAATTCAATAAACCATGATTAAGCCAGGGCATAGGTTAAGCTCATGTTTAACTTCTCGTAGCCAGCTATGTTTTCAGTTATACAACTCAGTTCGTAGAAACTCCTAAAATAGATTCTTCACTCGCTACTTTAATTATATTTTAGAAAAAATACTACTGCCTTAAGAGGGAAAATATTATCTTTGGAACAAAAGTGCCTGAGAGAGCAAATTCCTAATTGCCTCATTCACGATGGGAATGCAGTTTAGGAAACCTGCCACGTTGGCCAATTGCTAATTGGATGTTTGCAACAATTATAATCATCACAGTGGGAAAAAGATTAGCAGCATAAGAAGTTTGATGGTTTCAGAAATCTTGCTCCATTGCTTGGTGTGATGGGGTGCAGGGGAATGTCTCTACTTACTTTTCACAATTCCTTTGCCATCTTGACCGATGGTTCCTTCATCAAACTTAGGGTTGTTGACCAAGTTATGAACTCCGAGGACAGCTAGAAGTACCAGAAATACCAGCAATAAGATGGCTTGAAAAGACCCATGGCTTTCATCTAGAATCTCCTGCTTTTCTCCTAGAATTCTTCCATGTTACCCATCAGTAGCTAATATGTCAAGAGGAAGATAATCAGGTAGATTGTTTTTCATTTAGGATGATTTATTTAAATTACTTTATGCTGCTGTTTAGGAAAATTTGCCTCTTCAAAGAAGCTTACCAGGTAACATTTTACATAATTGAAAATGCAAAGTGTAACCCAATAGAACCTGGAATGTAACCGCAAACATTAAAAATCCGGTATAAAAATGGAAATGGGCTTATCATTTATATGAAAGCAGATGGGAATAATGAGTTTAAACTATAGCAGTTTAATTGATTGGAGATAAAATCTATAGCAGGTAAAAACTAGAGCAGAAAAAGGGCAGTGATAAGTAACCTGTTCAACTGAGCCATATGGTATATACTAAAGATAAAGGTTTCTCTTGTCAGTCATGTCCAAATCTAGGGCCTGGTGCTCATCTCCGTTTCTTGGCCAAGGAAGCCACCATTGTCCGAAGACAGTTTTGGTAATCATTTGGCCAGCATGACTATATGCCAAAGGTGCATGAAATGCTGTTAACCTTCCCGCTCGAGTGGTACCTATTTATCTACTTGCATTTTCATGCTTTCGAACTGCTAGCTGGGCAGGAGCTGGGGCAGGGAACGGGACCTCACCCCATTGCTCAGAACTCAGGGCTGAGTTGAACCTGGGCTGTCAGCTCTCCTGCACTCTTTAACTGCTGAGCCATCACACTCCTTCATGATAGACTATCAGCATTCTAATAGCTATTTCATCCATAATGTATGTCTTAAGTGGAATAGCCCTTCCGTGAAGACTTTACCTTATCATGTGCATATATTTCAATAAGTGTGGATGTCAGAAATCTGTACCGGCTGACTGCATACCTACACTCTTATAGAATACCAGTCCTCTTATATAATAGCCCTGAGCAAATATTTGCATGTGGTTAACAGTTCTGTTGTGTTGGAAAATATACTTATGCACATGCTTTTGAGTTCTGTTCAACCTCCCTGACTGGCTCTTTAGATCTTTGAATATTCAGCATATCTCAATGTTGAAATCTTTGACTGCCCAACATAATCAGCACTGCCATTAAACCCAGTTCTAGAGTTCCTGTTGTTTGGTTTCTCAATCAAAGTGGTGCCACTAGTGCATTTGTGGGATTGGTTTTATTTATTTTTATTTATTTTTTGGATTTGTATCCCGCCCTATCTCCCCGGAGGGACTCAGGGCGTTTTGAGTAAGAGTCCCAGGAGTAGGCTACTGGAGTTTCGCAGGGATTCGGGAGAACCTCTAGCTAAGATTCTGTGCAGTTCCGAGAACCCCCAAATCCCACTCCTGGCTGGCCCCGCCCACCCCGCTCCTCCCAGGGGTCCCCACGTGGCCCATTTTGGATGCCGATAAGTGCAGGGCACACATGGAGGCTTGGTGAGAGGGAAAATGGGCCTACTGGAAGTTCGGGAAGGCTGGAAACGGGCCTGTTTTGGGCCTCCCGGAGGCTCGAGGAAAGCCTCCGGAGCCTGGGGAGGGCAACCCTCCCGCCATGTTGCATGAGGCCACACCCACCATGGCCACACCCAGTTGAGGTAGGGGAGTGTTCATATATACATCCGTTTCACCAAACGTAGACATATCTGTGTACTGTTGACAACAAGAGAACATAAACAACGGCTTGGAGTGGTAAACAAGTTTGAAAAGACTGACCCTGCTGTGAAGCCAACCATCAAACAACCTTGCCACACACCTGCTAGATCATACAGCTCCGTATCCGAGGCGCTGGCCAGGGCTTCTTCTAATTCCGGATCCAGAGTCACCTTCTTCTCTGTGTGGGTCTCTATGGGTCTCTCCTTAGGCACAAACGCTTTACCTTCAAGACAGACATGAACTGTTTCAGTTGAAGAGATTGATGGTTGCAAGATGAGAGGAGTTTGTGCTAAATATCCACTGGACTGAGAATGAGTTCAGAGGAAGAACATTTATGGATGATAGGCCAACCAGGGAAACGACCAAAATTCAGCACGTGAATGAATACCGGCCCCATTTAGGACTAAATCCTAGGGTATGAATTTTGGTCATTTCCCTGGTTGGCCTATCATCCATAAATGTTTTTGAGTCCCAAGGGGTCAAGTCCTACTCAGCAAAACCTGTGTAATTTGGAATGCCACTACAGGCCTTCTACTGGACAGCCGTCCAGCCTATTCACACAGTAAAAGCCAACAAAAGCAAAACACTTAACTGCTGGTATTATTTTTAGGAAAATGATTCATAATTTCCAAATTTAAAAGCTGGCAATAAGGTAATAATTTTCAAAGGAATGCATCAGCTCTTGCGTTTAACCTTTCCTGATTCAATCCCATAATGCATACCGATTCATTGCTCAGTCATGGCGTTGTCCTGTTCTCATTATTTCATACATGATGTTGTCATCCTCACATTCTTCTGAAGGACTTAGGGCAAGGGCATGTCTGATAGACTGGGTTAAAAGACTGGCTACTCCAAGACAATCCAAATAGCTTTATAGTTCTATATTGGCTCTCCACTTATAAGATGGGGTGATTCACAAAAGAAAAATAATAATAATATAATAATCGCATGTTGTATTTTTTGAGAGCCAAAAGCACCACAGTGTAAGTCCACCACAGAGAAGTAAGAAAAACCATCAATGGAATCTCTCTATTGATCATGGGAGCGAGAGCATTTAAGGCATTTTCACACAATGCTATTTCTACTTCCCCAGTCTTCCAAAACCATTTTGAAGCCAGGAACGTAATCACCTCCATTCCTGCTCAGGTTGGACCACTGAGAACAAGCACCTCCATCAACAACAGGCAAATGCAAAAATTACCATCCAGACACTGCCTTCTACACGAGCTACGAAAGCTTCCAGAATTACAAAAGAGGTTAAAAAAAAAAAAAATTGAGCAGCTAACTCCCACCCCAACACGCCCTGGATGTGTTTGTCTGGCCACTTTGCAAAACATCTGAGTGGTTAAAATATGTGGAAACCTCATTGCTGACAAGATGTCACTCCTCCCGAATATAAAATTTTTGATGACGGCACAATGCGATCTTTTGGGGGGCCAGACATTTTTTCCCAAGAGCTACAATCCGAGTCGCATTATAGAACATTCGCATGTTTGAGGGGAAGCGAAGCATGACTCACTTGAGGCCAAAGATTGGGAGGTGAGTCAAGGTGAAGCAAGGGTTCGCTGCGCACTGTTTATATAAGCAGGAAAATGAAGCTAGCAATTTTTTACAGGAGCTATAAAACTGACTGGAAAGATTATATTGGGTTTGCTGATAGGGCTGCCTGTGAAATCTATTAAGACAGGGTTCTAAGTTCACCCTGCCTATAAGTTGCTCCGGAATTCCAGTGTCAAAACTTAAAAATAAAAAATGTTGTCATTTGAGCTGTGCTGCAGCTGGTGGGAACCCTGGCTCTATGGTCCAAGAAGGATAATCTGTGTGATTTTTGTGACGCGGGATCAATGCTGCGTGAGGAGGGGGCTCTCCGGATCATGTTCGTACTTTTGAGCCAAGCCATAATGTGTTTGATTTTTGACTTAATGCGTTGCATGGATCCATCCCGTTGCTGTTGTTTAATGTTATGCGAGAAGCAGGCCCCAACGACTGTTCCTTAACTGGAGTTAAGGAAACCACAGCTTCGAAGACTGCGCAAACTCAGCCTGTTCAATATACTTTTGATCTATCAAGCCGCAGCGCTCCAGATGTGCGAAATGGGTTTCCCAAGGCAGATATGAATATTTGCTAGAAAAGTGATCAAATTGCCTCTGCTCTCCCACCTCCCATCATCCCTGCCCCCCCCCCCCCTACTATCCTTCCACAGAGTAAATGAAACCATATGGAAAGCTTTAATGTGTCTACTGGAACTCCACAAGCAACAGAGTGTGGGATAATTTATTTTGTCCAAGACTTCCCCAGTGAGCCGGTCTATTCTAAACAAAGAACAAAGGGGGGCTAGAAAGAAAGTGGGGGGGGGGGCAGATACACTAGGATTGGCTTTTAACACTATATTCCAACCTGCAATAATTAATCGGTGGAATGCCTTGCCTCCAGAAATTGTGGGTGTTCCAACACTGGAGGTTTTTAAGAAGAGATTGGACAACCACTTGTCTGAAATTGTATAAGGCAGTGATGGCGAACCTTTTCAGCACCAAGTGGCCAAACTGGAATGCATGTGCGTATGCCGGAGGACCGGAAACCCAAAGGCCAGGTGGCCAGCACATGCATGCCAGTTTTGGGGGCATTTTCAGGCCATTTTGGAGCCATTTTCAGGGCATTTGGGGGGCATTTTTCACCTGAAAAATGGCCTGGAAACTGCCTACCAAATGGCCTGAAAATCACCCCAGAAATGGCCCGGAAAATGCCCTTCTTTTAGGCCATTTTTCAGGTCACTTTCTGGTGCCCCGGCACCCGCGAAGGGCAGCTGATAATGGCGCACGTGCCCACAGAGTCCTCAGTGCCACCTCTGACATGTGTGCCATAGGTTCGCCATCACGGGTATAGGGTTTTCTGCTTGAGCAGAAGGTTGGACTAGAATACCTCCAAGGTCCCTTCCAACTCTGGTATTAAGTTATACACGTTCATATACTTTTTTTTTCAAAAGGCCAGCAAATATAAATTATCACACCTTTGCGCTACACATAAACCACTAGGATGCTCACGCCACATTCTCACTTTCTGATCCCCATACATATAACCCAAGAGCGGTGTCAAAGCTGCCAGTTAAATTTGCAATAGTGAAAACATTTTAATGACTTAATGAGAAAAAAACAAATTCCACTATCTGTCAGTGCCAGAAGGAAGCGACAGTGTCAGGAAGTCATTTAGCTCACCATATTAAGAAGCAGAAAACCCAGAGCCGAGCCTTAAATTTTCAGAGATTCTTGATGTGGAAATATTAGTTGCAAATAGATCAATGCTCCTTTTCCATAAAGATAGCAACCTTAGCTATTGGTTTTACATATCCCACTGAGGAATAATGCCATTTGCTTATTTGTGGCTGGGCATGAGATGTAAATCCAGCCATTCTGTTTATAGCTTAGCTTCAGAGGTGGTATTCAGTCAGTTTTGACTAGTTCTGATGAAGCGGTAGTGGAAATTTTGAGTAGTTCAGAGAACCGGCAAATACGACCTGTGGCTGGCCCCACCCATGATCTATTTGCTGCTTCCCGAGTCCCCGCTGATCGGCTGGGTCTTTCTCTATTGCCCTGCACAGGAGAACGGAGCTGGAAAGCAGGTTAGTGGGGTGGGGAGGGAATGGGGATTCTGCAATATCCTTCTACTGCCACGCCCACCAAGACAAGCCACGCCCACCAGTACAAGCCCACAGAACCGGTAATAAAAAAAATTGAATCCCACCACTGCTTAGCTTGAGGGAAATTTCAACCGTGATTTGTTCAAACCACAGTTTATAGCTCAGTCTGCGGGCTCGGTTTTGAGTTTCATCCAAAAGTGATATTCTTAAGACTCACATGTATGACGACACACATGTTCCTGGGCAGCATCCCTTTTATCAGACTCTTATTTTCACCCCGGTTAGGCCTGTTCCCAATTACAATTTACCACCTGATTTTTCCACTTGGGTTGGCCACTGTTAGGTTTTGTGTCTCTTTGCTTAGAAAGGCTGTTTCTGCTTTGTTTCAGCCAGTACTTCCCAAGCACCTCAGTTCCATGGAGAATGAAGCCTGTTAAGCTTTATAAATAATCACTCCCCAGCCATTTTTTTTTTTTACTGCAAGGCCTGCCAAAAAATTTAAAAAAATTAAATAAAGGCAGTGGTCAGAAACACCACATGTCTTGGATGTCCTGCCAACGAGGATCACGACTTATTCTTATGCAAGTATCTCAGCGAGGGCTGCCAGCTTTAAATCAAGCGAGCTCATCTTACATAAGTGGCTTGGCAGTTTTTCCTCCAGGCTCACTGGGGCTGCAAAGGGTTATCATCCCAGCACGGCCGGCTTTTGCAGGACCCCAGTTTTAGAATGCCTGTGGGAATAACAGAACTGGAAGGGACCTTGGAGGTCTTCTAGCCCAACCCCGTGCTCAAGCAGGAAACGCTACATACCAGTGATGGTGAACAGCTTGCCTCCAGAAGTTGGGAATGCCCCAACACTGGACATTTTTAAAAAGAGGTTGGATAGCCATTTGTCTCAAACGGTATAGGGTTTCCTGCCTAGGCAGGGGGTTGGACTAGATGACCTCCAAGGTCCCTTCCAGTTCTGTTATTCCCACAGGAACTCTGCTATTGTATTGAGATCCACAAGATTGGAGAACTCAAGTCAATTTAGCTCAGCTACTGGATTATCGAAATCATTGCAGAGTTAGGGCTGGCTTGTTTTCAGATGCCATGGCTTACTTTTCCCATCAGAAGGGACTCTTGCTTTGCCTCTCCCTCTGGCTGTACTTTCTGCAAAGAATGCATTGGCTGGATAACTGACAGTTTTCCCCCTGTAGTCTCCAGGCGAAAGGAGGATGGGGTGAAATTGGCTAACGTTTTGTCAGTTTCCCTCCACTGTACGTGGACTGGACACGTCCATGGCATCGTGTCAAGCTATCATGGGGCTGTTGTTTTCCTATTCCTTCTTTTCATGTGGAATGGGGAGAACGTAAATGGAGATTTATTGCCGCAGGACCTATGGCAAGTCAGCCGATCCGTATCTCGCTTCTTAGCTCTCACTGCTATTCTTTTCATTCCCCCAAAGTTTCGTCAACATGAAGTACTGGGGACTCACAGATGGCATCGCTGCTCTGTCACGCAGAGCAAAAATCCTTTCAAAGCTACGGTACACAAAAGGGAGGAGGTGAAAAGGGAGAACACCCACCCACCCACCCCAATTTGGCACTTTGCAGGACAGTTTTAAGACGTTGCAGACAAAATTAATCTTGGCAACATTTCATCCATTTGACTTTCGGTGACTTCCCTTGGTTGTCTAAGGAGCTGCAAGGCCATCAAGCCAATGTTCCCCTTTCAAAGACAGGAAGCTTGGAAGCTGTTAATTGTGGTGTAAGGTTAGAGTTCCTTCTAATCTCTGTGTGTGTGTGTGTGTGTGTGTTTGTGTTTGTGTGTGTGTGTGTGTGTGTTCCAGCATAATTCTAGAACGCCTCGAGCAATTTCAAGCAAACCTGGTACACAGATGACTTACTCTCTGGAAAAAAACACTGTGGGGGTAAGACATCCCTAAAACTCCTTGGGGGGGGTGTTCTGTTAAGATACAGCCTGTTGTGCTTTCAAATGGCTTCTACTGTACTGCCCTAAAATGGCTTCCCCTGTACAGTGCAGTGGAGTTGCCATGGTAACGGCTTCACAGTACTCCATAAGGGGGCTCCCTCAGGTAAGGGGAAAGATCCAACATTAGAAATGACGTTTGGTCCGAACATTCCCCCCCCCCCCCCCCGCTATAAATAAATACCTGGGCAACGCTGGGTTATCAGTTAGTGTGGAAATAAAACCCTAGTGCCTTTAAAAATAAATAAATAAATAAATAAACCCACAACCTAGCTGTAGCAAATACACCTCTGCTGAGCTGGAAATAAATCAGATCACCTCCCAGGCACTGCTGACATGATGAGAATACAAACGACCTAGAGATGCAGAATCCTTAAACACCAAAACCCTCAGCAATTCAGGCTGGCAGAAATAAAGACAGTTACAGGTTGCTTTCAAACTGCTTCAGAGACTTGGGCAGACAAACACAAAATATTGTGTGAAGGTGCCCTTGTTTCATTTGGGATCCTGCTAATTTGAAGGACACTTCAGGTGAATCCAGGATGTTCTCTTTCGACACCAAGGAGGCTTCCTCTTAGCCAAGACCTCTCTTTGCTAGAGACCTTCCACCCCATTGAAATGAATACCGTAATCCTGGGGGGCAGAAAGCTGATGGAAACAACTTTTCTAGGCAGGTAGGAGCCAGAATATTTAAGCTGAGTAGTATTTGCCCATTCACTTACAGGCAATTAGCAATTCTCAACCTGGTTACGCTGCTGCTAATACATTACTATTGTAAAATGCAAACATATACGCCAGGGGTGAAATGCTCTGAAGTCTGCTACCGGTTCGCTTCGCAGGCGCATCGCAAGGCGCTAAGAAGCCTTTTTTTTTGAGTCTGCAAAGGTAAGTAGAACAGCGAGGGGAGGGAACAGCTGTGCCGCGCGGTTTACATTGGCTAGAAAGCAGGAAATCCTGCGAATATACGTAAATCACATGGCACAGTTGATTGTCTGAAGCTTTTTTTTTTTTTTACATTTTTTCAGCATTTTTAAACTACCTAATCGCCCGAAACGGAAGTTAAAAAATGCTTTAAAAAAGTTTTTTAAAAGTTCTGATGATCGCACGACACAGCTGATTGTCACACGGCTGATCATCAGAACTTTTAAAAAAAACGTTTTTAGGCATTTTTTTACTACCGGTTCGGGCAAATAGGTGATAAAAAATGCTTTAAATTTTTTTTAAAGTCCAGATGGTCAGCTGTGTGACAATCAGCTGTGCCACTTGATTTCCAGTGAATATAAATTGTGCAGCACAGCCTTTTTTTACTACCAGTTTGGCGCGAACTGGTAGCATTTCGCCCTTGATATGTGCCTTTTGCTAAATTCAATGGATTATATCTTGTCCCCCAATACAGTCAAAGCTTCCTACCAGCTTCAGCTGAAATGCAAAGAAATGTCTATGCTTAATACTCATTAGGGTCGATGCAAAATATATATATATATAGATCTTGTCGAAACGTTGCAACAACTTTTCTATGCCTTATACACGGGAAAATCCCCGAAGCCAGCTATGCCAGCATACCTGCACCCGTGAAAATCTACGAAAACATATATATATATATGTTTTCGGTTCGAATCCCAGTGGGGTGTGGCCAACTGATGAGAGCTAATAAGCTCGAAATAGATCTATCTTGGTCTCTCAAAATTTAAATTTATTGATCAGCTCATAAAAACTAACATATATCTAAAAAATATTACACAACGTAACTAAAAAATGGTTCTCTGTCTAGATGGTCTCTGGTGATGAGCCGACAGGCAGAGAGGGAGGCAGCGTGTCTCCTCCCTTGATTGGGGCCCTTACAGGAAGTTGTGGAAACAATTATCTATCATCTATCTATCTATCTATCTATCTATCTATCTATCTATCTATCTATCTATCTATCTATCTATCTATCTATCATCTATCTATCTATATATATATATATATATATATAAACCACCACAAAACATATTTGGAATTTTAAAACACCCACACCATTTCCTTTTGTAGAAGTGATATTTTTCTGCCTACCCTTTTCTGATTGGTGCCATTAAATCATTTAGCAACTAATTACTACAGGCTGTTTGGGGCAAGTTAATTCTGGGTGGAGTTTCCTGTTGTAGTTCTCTTTTCCATGGAAAGAGACAAAGAAAGTTCCCATTTAACCTCTTGAGTGAGAGAATCCTGTACATCAATCTTCTTCAACCAGATACTTTGCAAGTGGACTGATACTACAAGTCCCAAAAGTCCTATCTTTTGGCTAGGAACAACATCCTTTTCCTGAATGAGAACCGTGAAAGTTGGGGGGAGGGGCGTGAAATGGATCAGAAAAACATGAGTCCTAACATTTAAAGTTACTGAAATACCTTGAGAAGCCAACTGGCAAATATATTAAATCCTAACGAGGCAAATATGGACTTGGGAGTCACGGTATGGAAGATTGATATTGAATGCAGGAAACAAGGACCAAAAAACGATTTTGACCAAGTTAGTCCACGAGCAAAATCAGCAAGTTGTAAAACCAGCAACTTGTTCCTCTTGTGGCTTTTTTTTTTTGGGGGGGGGGGGGGGGTATTGATTTTTGTTCTTAAATAATAATAATAATAAAATTAATTTGTAGACCGCTCCCTCTCCCCGAAGGGACTCGGAGCGGTGCACAGGGGAATTAAAAACGTACAAAAATAAATACATCATAAATATATATAAGATCAAATTAAACAATTTATCCCTGCACTAAAAACCTAAAATACTAAAAACTAAACCCCTTAAAAACCCAATTAAAACAATTTAGATGTTCAGACTGAGAATTAATTGTGAACCGGAGTGGCTAGAAGACAGGTGACATATAAATTTAATTATTACGTAACTTTTCATATCGAATGCGATTATACAATGATAATAATTTAGGGTAAGAGAAGGTGTCTACACAAATTGCATATTTAAACCCTTGCAGTTTGCATAGATGTTTGTGTGCCGTGTTGGGGGGGGGGGGAGGGAGGGCACCAAGGTAACCACAGAATCCTCCTATCTTTATTCGTCACAGTCAGGAGCATACCTTTCCTTTCTCCAGTGAAGGGTACAATATCTTGTCTGTCTTGGTGCTCCAATGCTTGTTTTTCCAAGTAGGACAACAGTCGTTCCCTATCGAAAGGTCCCGTGGCAGGTTTGCTAGTCTGATCTTTCTGTCGAAAGCCAGCTGGTAGAAGGGCATTCTGCCACAGCCGAGCGTGAGAAACAGAAGGAATTATTTGTAATGCATTTGCTAAAGACAATTGAGAACAATGTTCTAGAACAGGAATTTACAGAGAACTTTTCTTTCTTTTTACTTGTTGAATACCTATAGAAAAAGATTGATTTTTTGACAAATACTACTTGTTACGATACAGATAATTCATTATCTAAGAGGATAAGGTGATATGAAATGAAGGGAAAAAATAGTCTTAATTCCATACACATATAATTTATATATTTCAACTTAATAACAGTGATATATTGGGTTACATTGGATGGAAAATTAAAAACTACATTTGTAATTGTAAAGACGGATGCACAAAAACGTATGACCGAACGACAAAGCTGAAAATGATTGAATGTTTTTACTTGTTTTTTATGTTGAAAATAACAATTTATACAAAAAAAGAAGAAGAAGGAATTATTCAATCAGGAAGAGTCGAACATTTCCACAACCTCTTTTAATATGACATCTAGCTCAGGGGTCTCCAACCTTTGCAACTTTAAGTCTGAAGGACTTCAGCTCCCAGCAAAGCTGGCTGGAGAAGTCTAGAAGCTGAAGTCCTTCAGACTTAAAGTTGCAAAGGTTGGAGACTCCTGATCTATCTCATACGCACGTCTGCGTCAGAGCAAACAGAATTGAAAAAGGATACTGATAGTTAATGACCCCATAATCTCTTGTGGGGTGGATTTTGGGCAACTGAATAGACCTAGCTGAGTGTTTACTGGCCACACGCCTTCCTGTCGCCATTGTGGAGTTTTATCCAGCAAATACATTCCCAATGTGCCCAGACAGAGAAATATTTGCCTCTACCTAGGATCGAACTCACAACCTCCTGATTGCAAGGCGAGAGCTTCACCTCTAGGCCCTCACACCATCCAAAAAGGATCATCCTCGGCTTAAAACATTTATTTAGCGACCCTTCAGACTTACCAGGGCATTCAAAAAAGTGGTTTACAACCTGTTCTTGCATTTACAACCATTGCAGCATCCCCTACTTAACTCAACACATAGTTACACAAAGGGCAGCTGCTGGAAGGATCTCTCTCTTTTTTCCCTCAGAAATTATATTGCACTTGAGACCTTTGTAAGAAAAAAGCTGTACATGCTACAAATTTGGGAAAAGTCCTTCAGAGGAGCTCATTCATTAAAACGCCACCATTTTTTTCAGACTTGAGTGGAAGTCTGAAAAAAAATTAGGTTCATTGAAGGACTAGCAGAAAGATGCTTCTCTCTACAACAATAGCACTAAGTAAGTAAGTAAGTAAGTAAGTAAGTAAAGAAGGAAGGAAGGAAGGAAGGAAGGAAGGAAGGAAGGAAGGAAGGAAGGAAGGAAGGAAGGAAGGAAGGAAGGACTTAGACTTATACACTGCTTCACAGTGCTTTACAGCTCCCTCTAAGCGGTTTACAGACTCAACATATTTCCCCCAACAGTCTGGGTCCTCATTTTACCCACCTCGGAAGGATGGAAGGCTGAGTCAACCTTGAGCTGGTGGGACTTGAACTGCCAAACTGCTGGCAATCAACAGTCAGCAGAAGTTGCCTGCAGTACCGCACGCTAACCACTGGGCCACCACGGCTCTTATGGGACTTATATGCCACTTCGTAGTGCTTTACAGCCCTAAGCAGTTTACAGAGTCAGCCTCTTGCCCCCAACAATCTGGGTCCTCGTTTTACCCACCTCGGAAGGATGGAAGGCTGAGTCAACTTTGAGCCTGGTGAGATTTGAACTGCCAAATTGCAGGCAGCCGGCAGGCAACAGAAGTAGCCTGCAGTACTGCACTCTAACCACTGCATCACCAGGGCTCATACCTTATAAAGCACATCTGAATTGTTTTCAAAGCACACGCAGATCTAGTAGATGTTAAACTGCAATCCTATCCCACCATCGCCCTCTCAGTGTATGCAGTATCTCTGCTTCATGAATTACTTCAAAGATTAGCAATAGGCCTCTTTATTCCTTCTGAAAGCTGTAAATTCCACAATCTATTGTCACCAGCCACATTGATGGAGTTGAAGACATCTCATGTGCCTTGTTTTGTCTTGTGAACTTGGCCATTATATATACAAGGGATTATGGTTCTCTGTGCCAGAATTGTGGATACAGTTAAAACTAACCATGATTCTAGCTTGCATCTTTATATCTTCAGGCGTGATAAACATGTCCTGCCTAAGCAGGAGGGTTGGACTAGGAGACCACCAAGGTCCCTTCCAACTCTGTTGTTCTGTTATTTAAGGAGCTAATTTTGAACATCAGAAACGTGGTTTCATTGTTTTAAGAGCATACCTCTGGATCTAGGTCATCAAGGACATTCTCTAGCTGTTTTAGTTCATCCTCAGAGAGTTTGTTCAGAATTTCGTCTTCGTTGATGTTTTTGTATTTCTCCAACTCTTTCCGGAATGGCACTGACATGTCTCTCAATCACGTCGTTTGACGTTTACCTGTCAATCATTCACAGGACACTCTTCCGGATCCCTGGAAGAAAGAAAGACGGTCAGTTTTCTCTCATAATTTACAAACCTTGCAGAAACGGCTCATGGGTGATGTTTTACATGATATGTTTTATAACACAAATATAAACCCTAATCTTAATATCTGCTTGGTTGTTTCAACTACTAAAAGTACACACACATACATTAAGGTAAAGGTTTCCCTTGCACATGCGTACTAGTCGTTCCTGACTCTAGGAGGCGGTGCTCCTCAACGCTTCAAAGCCGAAGAGCCAGTGCTGTCCGAAGATGTCTCTGTGGTCATGTGGCCACAATGACTAAACCCCAAAGACACATGGAATGCTCTTACCTTCCCACCAAAAGTGGTTCCTATTTTTCTACTTGCATTTTTACGTTCTTTCAAGCTGCTAGGTTTGCAGAAGCTGGGACAAGTAACGTGAGCTCACTCCATTTTGCGGCGCTGGGGATTCGAACCGCCAAACTGCCAACCTTCCTGATCGACAAGCTCAGCATCTTAGCCACTGAGCCACCCTTCACATCTATTAGCTCGTTGCATCCCTTCACATCTATTAGCTCGTTGTAATTCTTCTAACCCTCCAATAAGAATTAATAGCAGCGTCTCATGAGGTTTCTCACAACTCATAGGCTAACTCTACCCACCTGAGCTATCCATTGCCAAAGGAAAGAAGCATTTATTTTATCAATACGGGCCGTCTGTGTTCATATATATCATTTTATCTTTTTTTTCTTTTCCTGGCCCTGCCTCTTTGCTTCTCCTTTGACTTGGCATGACTTGGGTGGCAGGTTGTCCCATGGCCCAATCCCAACCATTCACAGAGTCATAGGATCTTCATCTCCTGTGCAATGTGTGGAACTGGAAAGAATGAGGTTTTTTTACCCAGGAGAATCTCTTCCCACACTTTTCTCAAGGTTAGTGTCTCCATTCCAGCAAAAGATAGAAAATATTTGCTGACCTGGAAACTATTCTGAGTTTGTGCATTCACGTTTACAGCCCTGCTTACCCCCTTGGATTCATTTATTAAGGTCTAAGCACACAGACTGACGCATACGATGGATTTCTAAACACTAACAGTGAGACAAGAAGTATTATAAATTCATGTGACAAAGAAAGTCGTGTTTATAATTGGGACCAGTTGCCTCAAAATTTTCAGTTGCTTCCTTGTCCTTCTTGGCTTCTCAAAATTGTTTTCCTCCCAGGGGTGAAAAACATTCTTATATTCTGAGTAAAAGCATGAAATATTACCTTCACTATGACTTCGCTTCATGATCTCATCTAGTAATGTGATTGTACTTGTTGGAGCACATGATTTTTAAACTATGTGGTGATCCGGTCTTGGACTACTTCTTGAACCTGAGCAATATGTCAGACCTTACCCATGTGACCCCCCCCTTCATGCCAATATTTTGTTTTCAACATCTCAACACTCCCAAGAAACATAGATGACTCAAAATACATACTTTAGAATTCCCACAATGCTTCTGTCATAGTGTCATCCTGAGAACAGTTAATATATCAACCCTCCTTGCAGGGAGTTCAAAATTGGCTCAAAGAACTACGCTTGCTGCTAAATTTGAAAAAAAATCCTGATGGGATACATCAATTCTGTTTTTGAATAGGCCTTGAAAAACAATGTTATTGTTTTTCAATTTGCAAATGTTTCAATATTTTTAAGTCCAATTTTATTGGACTTAATCTTTTTCTTCTCACTAAAAATTGTTGGAAGACTCTCTATTGCATTAAAAGACTCTCTATCGCAGGGGTCCCCAACCTTTGCAACTTTAAGTCTGAAGGACTTCAGCTCCCAGACTTCTCCAGCCAGCAAAGCTAGCTGGAGAATTCTGGGAGCTGAAGTCCTTCAGACTTAAAGTTGCAAAGGTTGGAGACCCCTGCTCTATCGCATTAAAAGACTCTCTATCGCATTAAAAGACTCTCTATCGCATTAAAAGACTCTCTATCGCATTAAAAGCAACCAATCAAACTGGACCTTGATCCTTGTTGTCATGTTCAATAGATGCTTTTCTGGCCATTGGATGTAATTGTGCAGCTGTTTATGCACATCAAGCTCACTCTTGCTTTGATCTAGAGAACATGAAAGAGTTTCATAATGGAGGAAAGAAGGAAAATATCCCACTTTGCTGTGCCAAAAAAAAAAGAAAGAACAACAGTACAAGAATAACATTTAATGGGTGTGGTCTGTCGACAGAAACAACCTTCATTTACTCATTGCTTTAGCCCCGTTGCAATGAGGACTGTTGTCTTTATGGAAATCTGGAAAAATAACCGAAAGAAAGCAGGATTCTTTTTCTATGAATCTCCCAGAATTGGCATCCCAACAATCATAAGTCATCCAACCAGATTACAGGTGGATTGTTGAGGTGCAAACTTGTGGCCTTCTAGATAATCCCTAGCTCATAGGTGACCTGGCCATCAGGTGCAGTGAAGAGAAGAGTGCTGGGAGTTACTGTTTAGCACCCTCTGAAAACTCAATTCCTAATTGGTAGCAAAGTATATGAAGAAAGTCAGAGGGGACTGATAATCAAACCAGCCTTCTCTATCTTGATGTAGGTCTTCTACATATGTCTTCATGCTAGTTCAGAAAACTGGGCGTTCCGAATTCTCTCAAACCAAAGTTGGGAAGCTGGGTTAAAGCTGGGCCACAATTGGATAGATTTATCATATTTTTTGGAGTATAAGACGCTCCGAAGTATAAGATGCGCCTAGCTTTTGGGGAGGAAAATAAGAAAAAAAAAACCTGCCTCTCTGCCTCCCAGCAATTTGCCTCCTTGCAGCAAATAGCAAGCAGCCTGTTTCATTTTCAATTTCAGCACAGCCTCATTAGCACAAGAAACAGAAATCTGCCTTTGCCTCCTTGCAGCAAACAGCCCCTTTCAGTGCAGCCTGATTAGCATAAGCAGCTGCATGTCGGTTGGATCGGCCTCCCAACAATCAGCTGTTTCAACTTGCAGGGATTGCCACTGCCTATTGCGGCCTCCACAGACCCCATTTTTGGCCTCCGTGCACCCCATTTTCTACCCGTTCCTGGCGGCCTGGATCAGAATGGGTGGAAAATGGGGGCGCGCAGAGGCCAAAAATGGGACGCGGAGGCTGAAAATGGGGCACACAGAGGCGGCAATAGGCAGTGGCAATCCCTGCAGCCTGAAACAGCTGATGGTCAGGAGGCGATCTAACTGACGATCAGCTGCTTGTGCTCATCAGGCTGTGCTGAAGCTGAAACTGAAACAGGCTTTGCTATTTGCTGCAAGGAGACAAATTGCTGGGAGGAAGAGACCAAAGAGTGGGGGCCAACGGGTGGGCAGGGCTACATTCGAAGTATAAGATGCCCCCAAATTTTCACCCTCTTTTAGGGGAAGAAAAGTGCGTCTTATACTCCAAAAAATACGGTAAATCCTCACTCACTGGACAACTTTCCATCAATCACTTATTCTTGATCACTTGCCTTACAGAGTTGTTGTAGAGAAAGAAACCAAGAGAAACAATTTGGAGAGCCTACTTAATATAACTTAATATTTCATGCAAAGCCATTATTCTGCCCCGTGTAAATTGGTCTTTTCAGGACTCTCTCTCCTAGCTGCTCCTTCCATAAAATGTTTCTCTTCAGAAAGAATTCCCACTTCAGAAAGCAGCAAACTCTATACTCTGTCCGAGGTCATAAACCGATAATCGCTTCTCTGAATTCTTCCAGGAGAAACTCCTCATCTTGCTGCTGTTTCCGATACATTTCTTTCTTTCTTTCTTTCAGAGATAACATTTCATGCGAAACAAGAGAGGCTCTATAAAAATGAAAAGACACATCTTGAAGAATATAGGGCACTAATAGTTGTGATTCTCTACACACACACACACACACACACACACACACACACACACACACACACCAATTCTACCATTCTCAAATTTTAGAATGGGAAGAGATTTTAGAGGTCGTCTAGTCCAGAAGTCACCAACTGGGGGTCCATAGACCGCTGATGGTCCATGAAAAAATTTTGGTGGTCTGCAGAAAACTTATTTGCATTTTTATATTGCACTAAATCAGGGGTCCTCAAACTACGTCCCCTGGGACGGATACGTGCAATGAACGTTTGTGTTGCTGCAGAGAGTCTCCCCCTTCGGGGTCTTTTTGTGCAGGTTAGAAGGGGGGAGAAATTCCATCTTGGGGTCTCCTTCAGCCTCCTGCAAACAGAGCAATAAATAGGGAAGAGGATGTGTTTGGAAGCATATCCATTGCTCACCAAAGGGACACATCAATCCATCTTCCAATCAATTCCATGAAACTCGGAGGTATGATTGATAGATTAATCAATACAAGCTCCTATTGGGCCTTATTCAGCAAAAAGGAGGGTTATTATAACCAGCTATGCAGGCAGTGAATGTGTTTCGGTCCAGGTTCCCAGGATTTAGTTTTTCTTTTTAAACTCTTTTAATTTAAGCTTTTAAAGTTTTCTTCTGACATGCTTATTTTGGCAGACACATCTGGCAAAGTCGCCTGCCTTGCTCTTCAAATGCACTGATTACACAACTGCAGCTGGATCCCAAGGAGGCTGTGTCATCTGTGGATTTGGGAAGGAGACGGCACAAGAGAGACAACCCAATTTTCCAACAAGTGAGTCCCTTCGAACCTTTTGTGTTTTAAAACAAGCCTTTTAGCGAAATTCTCTGGTTTGTTAAATACGAAACAAGCAACGTGACACGAGAGCCGAACTTCTTTCAAAAAAGAAAATTGATATTTTTTTTTTAAGGGCACCCAATTCATAAAGAATTGCTTCTACCAACTAGCCCTTCATTCTCTCTACAGAGAAACCAGGGTCATTTACTGTACTGAGCCACGGATTGTTTCAAAGTGACTTAATAAACCACAGTAAATCGTCCTTATTTTACAAGCCCGCCCATGGTTGAATCAAAAGCAAACAAGTCATGTTGGGGTCAGCAAGTGGTATGAACTCCGAACGTAGAGAGAGGAGATTCCAAGCAAGGCATCTGGGTTAAATCACAAGCCAAGGCACAACGTGGGAGCGATCCTGGAGGGAAAAAACGCATTCTCACACTCTGAATGGGGCTACAGAATATTACATTCACCCTGACCTAACTCCATGACCTCATCTAGCAACCAGATTCTACTGATTGGCAATGAAGTCACTTCACTCACTACCGTTCCTGATTTCTAAAGGGTTGAGTCTCATGGTTCAGGGATAGCCGGACAGGCTCACTTGGGCTCTGTCCATCTGCTGAAACCAACCTCAAAAGACAATTTCATTGTAATTTTAGTACAGGGGTCTGCAAAGTCGGCTCTTTTAAGACTGGTGGACTTCAACTCCCAGAATTCCCCAGCCAGCATAGCTGGGGAATTCTGGGAGTTGAAGTCCACCAGTCTTAAAAGAGCCGACTTTGCAGACCCCTGTTTTAGTACAACGAAAATAAAGATTATCATTGCAAGGCTGCCATCTTAGACCTGCTTTCTAGGACAAGGGTCCTAGGGGGCCCAACTTTTTGGACCTCAGGGACTACTACATTCATAATTTTAAATCCGACCACTAATATAATATGCCTCATGACTGGCTGGGTGGGCATGGCTAGGTGGTCATCATGTGGCCAACTTGATGTCACTCACATCGACATCCCAGCCACTTCTCGCCCGCCCGCCTGTGCTCCTTAGTGCCCCAACATGAAGCAGTTGTTGAAGCTAAGCAGCCACCACAAGAAAGTTGGCAAAACATCTGGCACAGTTCAAATTGGATTTGACCGAGAAGGATGTTCCGCAGAAGCACCTCATTGAGGACTACAAGCATAGGCTTTCCAAGCAGAGAGAAAGACCTGCGGCAGTGCAAGGACAGTTACCGGCTCACTGGGCTGAGCTGGTCAGCCAGTTCCAGGCCATGATGCAGTCCCACTGGAACGAGGCCCTCTGGCTCTTCGCCACCAGCAGCACTTCCCTCCAGCCTTCGCCCAAAGCCCCCCACCAGGAGGCTGAAGCAGACCCCAAGTCAGAATTTCTGCCCCCCTCCGACCCGCACAAAAAGACTCCGAAGGGGGAGACTCTCTGCAGCAACACAAGCGTTCATTGCACGTATCCACCCCCAGGGGCCGTAGTTTGAGGACCCCCTGATTTAGTGCAATATAAAAAAATGCAGATAATTGTTCTTTGGACCAGCAAAATTTTCTCACGGATGACCAGTGGTCCATGGACCACCAGTTAGTGACCGCTGTTCTAGGAAGCAAGAACCTTGGAAAAATCACAGGGTTTTCCCAGATATATATATATATATATCCCATATATATACATATATATATCTGGGAAAACCCTGTGGTTTTCCCAAGGTTCTTGCTTGGAAATATATATTTAAAAGTCAATACCCTGCACAAAGGGAGATGTTTCCTGCAGTGGGAGCATCTGCTGCAGGAGAGACCCATCCCCAAATGATAAAATGGGGGCAAAATAAATTCGATTTCCCTCCCCTTTCCTCCGCCCTCCCAAGGGATTGGGGGCTGGGGGTGGTGGGGGAGGGATTGGAAAAAAAGATTTTCTCTGTTCTGTATTCCACACTCATTTCCCGGAGAATCGCAATCTGGGTGGATCTAAGCCCTTGCCCCAAACCTCTAGCTCTCTGCATCTAAAACCAAAGGCGCCTCTCACCCCCCCCCCCCGCCCCAAATAAATAAATAAATAAATAAATAGCCACCCAGCAAGCCCCAGGGGGCAAGGGGGGGGGGCAACTAGAAAGAAGTGTGCAGGGGATTTCTTTCTCTTCCCATCCCGCCCAATACACCTTTTTAGGAATTGGTAATGAATTCCTAATTCATGTTGTCAATCGTTTGTAAGGAATTCGTAATTAACTCCTAATTCATTTTGTCATTAGTTTGTAAGGAATTCGTAATTCATTCCCAATTTAATTTTTAAAAGGCTCATTTTCACCGCGTTTTGGCCATTCTTGCAAGAATCAGGGCGGATCCTCCGATTCTCTCTCTCTCTCTCTCTCTCTCTCTCTCTCTCTCTCTCTCTCTCTCTCTCTCTCTCTCTCTCACACACACACTCCCACCCCACCCAAAAAATCGCTCCTCTGCTCATCTCCGGGCAACAGCAAACGGAGCGTGCAGCAAACCCCCCACCCCACCCTCGCCCTCCAGAGGCAGTTGGGCACAGCCGGAGCCTTGCAAGAGCTGCCCAGGGCTGCCTGGCACGGGATGCCCTCGCCTCGCCGCCGCCTTCTTCCCCGCAGCAGCAGCAGCAGCAGCATCCTTGCTCTGTCGAGCGGAGGGCGGCGGCAGGCAAAGAGCCAAGCGACCCCGGGGAACCGGGGCGACCGCGCAGGGCTTACCCAGCACCGCCTCCGCCTCCTCCTCCTCTCGCTGGGCGGCGGGGCCCTCCTCGCCCGACTGGCAGCTGTCTCCCCTCCTGCCCCTCGCCCGGTCCTTCCTCCGCGCGCGCCGAGCCGAGCCAAAGCGCTGTCAGAGAGGCAGGGGCGCCTTGCCCAAAGCACAAGCAGCAGCAGCAGCCGCGCAGCCTCAGTCGCGCCGCCGGGCACTATGGGGCGCGTAGTTCGGGGCGGTTGCCATGGCGACGCTTCTCGAGTGTTGGAGGGGAAGGTGGGGGGGAGCCGTTAGGCGCTACCGTATATGCCCTGGTGCCCCGTCCGGAGGATGGGCCGGCTTTGCTTGGGGAGCTCCCGGGAAGTAGCGGTGCCTTTCCCGCGGGATGCAGGGCGCTGGCACCTGTTGGGCTTCTTGCGGGAAGCATCCCCTACTCTCTCTCTCGCTCCCTTTCTCTCCTCCTCTCTCCCTCTCCCTCCTTTCCTCCCTCTCTCTCTCCCTCCCGCTCACTCTTTCCCCTTCCCTCCTTCCCCCTCCTTCCCTCTCTCCCTCCCTCTCTCTCTCTCTCTCCCTTTCTCTCCTTTCCTCTCCTTCTCTCTCCCTCTTTCTACCTTCTCCCTTCCCCCTCCTTCCCCCTCCCTCTTTCTCTCCCTCCCTTTCTCTCCTTTCCTCTCCTTCTATCTCCCTTTCTCCCTTCTTCCTTCCTTCCCCCTCCTTCCCTCTCTCTCTCCTTCTTTCTCTCCCTCCCTTTCTCTCCTTTCCTCTCCTTCTCTCTCCCTCTCCCTCCATTCCTCCCTCTCTCCTTCCCTCTCTCCTTTCCTCTCCTCTCTCCCTCCCTCTCCCTCTCTCTGCCTCCTTCCCTCCTTCCCCCTCCCTCCCTCTCTCTCTCTTTCCCTTCCTCCTTTCTTCTCCCTCCTTTCCTCCTCTCCCTCCCTCCTTTCCCTCCTTTCCTCTCCCTCTCCCTCCTTTCCTCCCTCTCTCCCTCTCCCTCCCTCCCTCTCTCGTTCATGGCAGAGGAGAAATGAAGGGATGCTTCTTTGATAGAGCAATTGATGGAACTTAAGATACAAACCTTAAGAAACACCAATCTAATGAAGTGCTCTTCTTGTTATTTTTCTAATTAACAGTCCCACTAATATCTCTCTTTTATTTAATGTTTTATAATAAACATCACAGGTAGCCAGAATCACAACAAAATAAAACAGTGCAAGAACATCATCTATATGCTAAGAACATGTTGGGCCTTGATCTGGAGGGTGAACCCTGGTGTCTATATTCCTGATAAGGGAGGGGTTAAGGTATTTGGCGTGCAAGAACTATATGGCGTTATGGTCATATGCAAATGAGATCCATCATTTCCATTCCTCAGACTGAGATTTAATTTAGAAGGCCCCCCCAGGAGGCAGCTAAATCCCGAAGTAATGACTACAGCTGAGTTTGCACCAAGAGAACATCCCCAGGGGAAACTCAGAAGCAATGATTTATATACGACAGACTGCAGAAAATAGGTCAAGGGAGGCAGATGGGGCCACTCAGGAAAAATATTACCTTTCCCTTTGCAGTTATTCCTTATCAATTAGAATGAAAACGTGTCAGGTTTCCTTAATTAGAAGGAGCGTTCAAGCAATACGTTTGCCCAGATTTATCTGTGTCATGAAACTAGATCCTATTGCTTTCAAGTAGCTAAAGGGAAAACGTTCTTACCTTACCCATCCATTCCTATTGACTTTAAAAGTCTTCTTTGTTAATCTTAAATTAGAATAGAATAACAGAGTTGGAAGGGAAATTCAAGGTCTTCTAGTCCAACCCCCTGCCTAGGCAGGAAACCCTACACCACTTCAGGCAAATGGTTATCCAACGTCTTCTTAAAAACTTCCAGTGTTGCAGCATCCACAACTTCTGGAGGCAAGCAGTTCCACTGATTAACGGTTCTAACTGTCAGGAAAGTTTTTCTTAGGTCTAAGTTGCTTCTCTCCTTGATTAGTTTCCACCCATTGCTTCTAGACATGCCCAGTTCCTGCAACTGTTCTTGGTATGTTTTAGCCTCCAGTCCCCTAATCCTCTTAGTTGCTCTTCTCTGCACTCTTTCTAGAGTCTCCACATCTTTTTTAACATCGTGGCGACCAAAACTGGATGCCGTATTCCAAGTTACTTGACTACAATTAATAATAATTGATGCCTGGTCAGTTTCTGTTACACATTTAACCTTTAATACAACAATGAGAATCTGCGTAGTCATACTTCTTTTATAATGTGACTTGTATGGTTTTTGTTTTGGGTGTTACACGAATTCATCTGCCTACAATGGGTTCACAAATTATCGGTTAAAAAACCTGCAATTTAATGCTTTGAATGGACCTGGTCTACAGCTTTTTTAAATTTGGCTCTGAACTCATGGCTTTCTTTCTTTCTTTCTTTCTTTCTTTCTTTCTTTCTTTCTTTCTTTCTTTCTTTCTTTCTTTCTTTCTTTCTTTCTTTCTTCCCGAACTCACAATAGTACAGCATAAAAATTCTGCACTGCACTAACAGTGTATGAGTGATGAAATGAAACACCCATCAATAAAAGCTTTTACTGTAATACAAAAGCCTTTAAGGCAATAAAAGAGTAAATGGGCATCTCGCACACCTTCAGATGCCTATCCCAACCTTCACTTGGCACAGAAAATAGATCCTAGGCCTGAACCCGAAGGAAGATGGAGATGTGTGATTGAAATTAAATCCATTACAGGAATGTAGGCTTAAAGGTTGCAGAGCCAAACTGCAGTTATATTACACTAAACCAATTTTGCTATTAGCCCCTGGACTTCCCCAGGGCTAGTGCATAAAAGATGTTTCATTGGACCAGGCTTTCATACCTCCAGGAGGAAAAAAAAAAAAAAAGGATGATAGGTCTTAGTCTCTGTTGGATTAAAGTTTAACCGATGCTCAAAAACTGTTCTTCTCTCAAATCATTTTTATAAATCTCACAGTCAACAGAATTCTGAAGTTTGTGCCAGGCTCATCAATCGCACGCCTAAGCATGGGATTACATGCAGGACAGGGCTGAGTAGAACACTGTGTTTCCCAGTTGGCATGGGATACTTTGATTTAGAGTACTACATCAGATATTACAATGTATGTTTAACGAAGTCTATTGCTACCAATCTGGATCACAGAAAGAAGCCAATTGTCGCCTCCTCTGTCTATTCCTTGGAGCAATCTCTTAAATGCATTTGACAATCGTTCCCAGTGTAGCACGACAGCAACATTTCAAAGGCATTTTGACTTACCAGATCAAAGATAAGCCCAACTCGTAGCTGCTTTCTGTTTCCGGAACTATAATCATACATAAAACCAGTCCAGTAAACATCAAGCAAGATCTTCCACTATCATTGAAGTATAATGAACCATGCACTTATTTAATTAAACAAGGCGCCTCTTTAGAACATTATAAATAAGCTAATTATAAGATGCACTCTGCAATATCTCATCTAAGATAAATGCTAAGATGCTCATCTTATTTCTGTCCCCTCTGTAAAACCACAGAGTCATCAAAAGCTGGGTTTAATTGAGCTACGCTGGTCCACTTTGAAGTTACCTTGAAATACAGTTCAGAGCTCTGGATTCCTGCTGACTAAATAGCACCTATGCGCAGCTCCCAATGTTTCTCTGTCTGTCTAAATAAAGAAGCTACCATCATGTTTTAAAGCAGGGGTCTCCAACCTTTGCAACTTTAAGCCTGAAGGACTTCAGCTCCCAGACTTCTCCAGCCAGAATTCTGGGAGCTGAAGTTCTTCAGACTTAAAGTTGCAAAGGTTGGAGACCCCTGCTTTAAAGAATCTGTACCTTTAGTGCAACGTTTGAATTCCCACTGTGTTTCTGCAATTGCCCGTGGAAAGACAACAGGCTCATTTCTCAAAAATCTATGCCTGATAAATGAGTCTGCGTGCCTGTTGGAGCAATTGATTTATTCCTGCCTCCTTCCTGGATAGAAATCATGTTAAGATGGAATTTTATAGCTAACGGTAAAAGAAACTCCTTTCTAAAAAATCAATTTTAGCTGCAGATAGCTGCGTAAATCAAAGCAGAGGAAAATACAGATTTAAGAGATTAACAGAGTTGGAAAGGACCTTATAGGTCATTTAGTCCAACCCCCTCCCCCACACAAGCTGGAGACCCTACACCATTTCTGATAAATGGCAGTACAATTTCTTCTTGCAAATCTCAAGTGATGAAGCCCCCACAACTTCCAAAGGCAACTTCTGTTCCATTGATTGATTTCTCCTTATTTCTAGGTTGAATCTCTTCTTGTTCAGTTTCCATCCAGGATGGAAGGATACTGCAAAATCCCCATTCCCTCCCAATCAACTGGGACTCAGGAGGCAGAGAATAGATGAGGTTGGGGCCAGACAGAGGTGGTATTTACCGGTTCTCCGAACTACTCAAAATTTCCGCTACCGGTTCTCCAGAACTGCTAAGAACCTGCTGAATACCACCTCTGGTTGGAACAGAGAGGTAGAAGCTGATATAGGAAATAAACAGGATTTGTTGACCCGAAATGTGATGGTAACACATCACAAATGTGTATAAATGGGCAGAATAACTGTATATCATTAGTAAGGTCTGATGAGCACATATGGTATTTGTTCTATATTTTAGTGTGTATGGCGGAGATAATGCCAGGATGGTCAAACTATGTCCGATATTTTAATATGAAATTAATAAAATAATATTATTTTTTAAAAATGATGCTCTCCAGACATTGGTCTAATCCCGAGCATTTTCACTCTCTGCAGCATTGACAGTCTGTACTATTTTATTGCAGATCCCATCTGCTATACTGCACATAGCATGCACACCGCAGTAGATTTCCCGGGAAAACATCTAATTTGGCTCTTTGGAGTATCCCCAACAGTTCGTATTTCTCATTAGAACAGAGATGAGCTCACAAATGCTTTTAAAAGCCTGCCTTTTCCCAAAGCTTGCTGAAACCTTTGCATTTCTTTCTTCCGTCCTTCCAGAAGCCCGAGTTTTTCCTCTGGGGAAAGAACCTGTTTATTTTCAGCTCTGCTGGAGCCTTGGCTGAAAATATTGGCCCATTAAGAAGCCTTACTGAATTCTAATGGACTTCTACACAATGGCAGCCGTCCTCGGAGCACACAAAGGTCCCCCTTCACTCACGCCACAGGCAGCGTGCCAGGAGTTCTCACCCTGCTCACTCTCGTTCTCAAGTGAAAACTCACACAATCGTGACACTGTCCGAGCTGCTCAGTGGCAGCAAAATTGCAGCGAGATGCTTAATGCATGACGCAAAAAATAAAGAAATAAAGAAATAAAAGCCCTTGGAGAGCTTTGTCTTTCACACTGGGCTTTGACTTCATGTTTTTGTATAAACCGAGCCCACTGTGGATTGTAAATAATGACTGAAGTGCACTGAATGGATCAAACTACTGAGATTTATTTACAGGTAGATGGGAGCCAGGTTGATGGTTCTCTCCCTCCCCCCACCCTTTTCAACGAGGGTTGCCTGGTTACTGAAACCCATTTTTGGAATTCACACAATTATTGTTAGTTGCGAAGTTGTGTCAGACCCATTGCGACCCCATGGGCAACGTTCCTCCAGGCCTTCCTGTCCTCTCCCATCCTCTGGAGTCCATTGAAGCTCATGCCGACTGCTTCAGTGACTTCATCCATCCACCTCCTTCTCTGCTGTTCCCTTCTTCTTCTTTTGCCCTCCATCCTTCCCAGCATGAGGTCCTTCTCCAGGGAGTCCTTCCTTCCCATTAGGTGGCCAATGTCTTTGAGTTTCTTCTTCAGGATCTGGTCTTCTGAAGAGCAGTCAGGGTGGATCTCCTCTAGGACTGACCGGTTGAATGGCCTTGCAGTCCAAGGGACTCGCAGGAGTCTTCTCCAGCACCAGAGTTGAAAGGCCTCCATTCTTCGACGCTCAGCCTTCCTTATGGTCCAACTTCCACAGCCATCCATTGCAACTGGGAAAGCCATCGCCTTGACTAGACGCACTTTTGCTGGCAGGGGGATGTCTCTGCTTTTTACTATGCTGTCTAGCTTTGCCATCGCTTTCCTCCCCAGGAGCAAGGGTCCTTTATTTTCTTGGCTGCAGTCCCTATCTGCGGTGATCTTGGAGCCCAGGAAAACAAAACCTGTCCCTCCCTCCATTTCTTCCCCATCTATTTGCCATGGATTGAGAGGGCCGGATGCCATGATCTTAAGTTTTCTTAAAGTTGCCTTTTCAAGCCGGCTTTTGCCCTCTCCTCCTTCCCTCCCGCATCGAGAGGCTCTTGAAAACCCCCAAAGGCCAAAAAGAAAAAAGGGGAAAAAAAGCCACTAACTAAAAACAAGGGGGGGGGGGGAGAAAGCCTCTCTCCATCCCCCACCTCTGAGTTGAACGGACTACAGCCGAAGATCAATGGCGGACTACAACTCCCAGGAAGCCCTTCGCCGCCTCCGGGGCTTATCGTGAACGCCGAGGGAGGACGCGCAGGCGCAGTAGCCGGGCGGAAACAAGCTCTTGTAGTTTTTTTTTTTTTTTTTTACAAACTCTTCGAGGCTGGGACTTCTCCGGCTGGGTGAGTCCGGCGGGGGCTCGGGCGGGGAGGGAGGGAGGGAGGGAGGGAGGGTGGGGGGCTTTAAAGGGGCCCCAAAATAGGAATTTCGGGGAGGGGGTGTGTCAAATTTATCCAGAAAGTTTGCAAAGCCCAGGAAGAAAAGGGGAAGGAGGCGGCGAAGGCAGACTTTTTCCTCTCCCCCCCCCCCATAGAAAGGCGGAGGGAGGGTCGGGCTCCCTTCTGCAACCTGGCGCCCTCCGAGGGGGGGGGCTGGGACATCCCCCCCCGGGGCTCCCATCGCGCGCAATCAGCTCCTGCAGCCGAGGATGATGGGCTGGGGAGTCCAATTGGGTGGGTGGGTGGGGCTGCCAAGGAAGGCTGCGGGGTGGGATTTAGGGGAGGGGGACAGAGAAGGAAGGTTGGGGAAGGGGGGGGCAGCCCCGATCCCTCCCAGTGGTCTTTGCCCTGCTCTTGGCTCGGGAGACGTGGAAACCCTCGTCCCACGCCCCAGGGACCTTCCCTGCCCCGCCCTGGGCATGGGGAACAAACTTCCCACCCACCTCCACCCCCCCCGCCCCTCTTCTGGGGCATTTCTCCTCTTTTCTGCCCTCTGGCCCCTGAATGGAGGAAGCTCCGCTTTCTCCCCAGGCAAAAGCCCAGCCTGAACTCCCGGCGCAGAAGCTGCGGCTGAGTTGCTTTTTGACCCTTTGCTGATGGAGTTGGCAGCCCGACCTTTAGAATCGAGATTAGTCACTTTGCAAGCCACGTTTGGGGGGGGGGCTATTTCCCCCCCCTTTAAAATGCTGTGGAGGTTTAAGGATTAGATCGCCCAGGAATTGACCATAGGGATTCCCCGTGGGTTTCTTTTCTTTCTCCTTCTTCTCTTTCTCCTTCCCTTCTCCTTTTCCTTTCCTTCCCTTCGTTCCCTTCCTCTTCCTTTCCTTTTCTTCTCTTCCCTTCTCCTTTCCTTTCTTCTCCTTCTCTTTCTCCTTCCCTTCCCTTCCCCTTCCCTTCTTTCCCATTCCCTTGCTCTTCCTTTCTTTTTCTTTCCCTTCTCCTTCCCCTTCCTTTCCTTCTCTTCCCTTCCCCTTTCCTTTCCTCTCCTTCTCTTTCTCCTTCCCTTCTCCTTTTCCTTTCCTTTCCTCTCCTTCTTTTTCCTTCCCTTCCCTTCTTTCCCATTCCCTTCCTCTTCCTTTCTTTTTCCTTCCCTTCTCCTTCCCCTTCTTTTCCTTCTCTTCCCTTCCCTTCTTCCCTTTCCTCTCCTTCTCCTTCTCTTTCTCCTTCCCTTCTCCTTTTCCTTTCCTTTCCTCTCCTTCTCCTTCTCTTTCTCCTTCCCTTCTCCTTCCCTTCCGTTCTCCTTCCCCTTCCTTTCCTTCCCTTCTCTTCTCCTTTCCTTCCCCTTTCCTTCCCTTCTCTTTCCCTTCTCTCCCCTTCCTCTTCCTTTCTTTTTCTAGCCCTCCCCTTCCACTTCCCCTTTCCTTCTCTTCCCTTTTCCTTCCCTTTCCTACTCTTTTCTTCTTTTCCTCCTTTGCAACGGTCTCCTATTGTTTTCGATGCCTGCTTTTTCTCCCCACCCTTGTCGGACTGAACAAAAACAGACTAGTTTTTTACCTTTTTTTTTTTTTAAAGGAAGGGAGGCATGAAAAAAACTCATTAAAGTAGCTGAGTGGCAACAACCCTTCATGTTGCCTTTCCCCAAAAGTTTCAGCTCAGATTTAGGAAGATTATTCTAGCAGATACCATCCAGCTGGGATATCGTACTGCACTTAGCCAATAAATTGTGCAGCCTTTCCCTATGTAATGCCAGGCCTGGAAGTGGTTGGGGGGGGGGTGTTGTCTATCTCATCCTAGTTAGCCAAGGATCTGTAGTCCAATTATCGTAGAGACTCACCCACACCCCCAATCCCCTCTTCCTACTCCATCTTTTTCCTGGGATTATTCCAATCAACTAACTGAGCCAGACAAAATCTGCTCGGAAGATTTTGCTCCAGGAAGAAAGGGTGTTACCCACAGACCTGTTCGTTTAGGATCATGGGGAGGAATTGTTTCTTGCTGAAGTGGTTTGAAATGAAGCCTCGCTTCTGTCATCTTCGATTTTATTTTTCTATTTTATTTAGTTTGTCAAACATTGTAAAAAAGTAACAGGTGTAAGTATAAACATAAATATGAATGCAGTAATGGGTGCAAATAAATGGGGACAGTATGCACGCCCCTTAGAGACCTCTTAGGAATGGGGTGAGGTCAACAGTAGACAGTCTAAGGCAGTGGTAGTCAACCTGGTCCCTACCGCCCACTAGCGGGCGTTCCAGCTTTCATGGTGGGCGAGAGGGGTTTTGTCCGATACTGAAGCACTTTCCTTTTTTTAAATTTAATTGACTTCCCTACTTTATAAATCCTCATTACTGCGGAACCGGTGGGCGGTTAGAAAATCTTACTACTAACAGAGATACAAAAGTGGGCGGTAGGTATAAAAAGGTTGACTACCCCTGGTCTAAGGTTAAAGCTATGAGAGTTTGGGGATGTAACACCAGAGTCAGGTAGAGCAGGGGTCTCCAACCTTTGCAACTTTAAGTCTGAAGGACTTCAGCTCCCAGAATTCTCCAGCCAGCTTTGCTTTGCTGGCTGGAGAATTCTGGGAGCTGAAGTCCTTCAGACTTAAAGTTGCAAAGGTTGGAGACCCCTTGAGGTAGAGCATTCCAGGCATTGACCGCTCTGTTGCTGAAGTCGTATTTTCTGCAATCGAGTTTGGAGCGGTTGACCTTGAACTTGTATTGATTGTTTGCTCGTGTATTATTGTGGTTGAAATGGAAGACGTCATTGACAGGTAGGATGTTGTAGCAGATAATTTTATGTACTACGTTTAGGTCAGACCTTAATAAGCGTTCTAGGGATTTGTTGTATCACTGGTTAGATAAAAAATCATGGTAAGATGTTGGAGAACTTTTTTTTTTCTTATTTCAAGAATAATAGAATGATATATGCAATACCATAAGGGTTTAGCATTGTTAAATAGATTAGAATGATGTAATGGAATGATGGCATATGCATGACTTTAATATGTAGAATATCTCCTTCAAAATGTAGGCATAATAATTGGAGTTTAACGTTTGATGCAGAATGACGTATGCATGAATTCAAAATGTAGAATGTTTTGTTTAAAATTAAGGAATGGTAATTACAGTTGAAGAATTGATATATAACAATCGGGTACTTAGGTCTACCTAGTGAACAACTTGTGACTCAATATATAATTGTAAGGGGTGACCATGGAAAGGAGGCACAAAATCTTGTAACCAAACGACACGCTATATGAATTGGGAGAAGGTTGTATGTGTTATATGGTTTTGTTTGTCTTTATTTAAAAATTAAAAAAGAATATTTTTAAAAAGTGTTCTAGGTTGTTCAGGTCCAAAATTTCAAGCCTGGTGGCCTAGATTATCCTATTATGAGCAGAGGACTTGAGTACTATTCTCGTGAAATACCTCTGGACTCTCTCAATTGTATTAATATCTCAATTGTATTAATATCTCAATTGTATGCACAATTGTATGCACAAGTACAGTATAGGTGGTACCTTGCTCAATAGTAGCAACTGTGAGAGGGATCTCGGAATCCTAGTGGACAACCATTTAAATATGAGCCAGCAGTGTGCAGCAGCTGCCAAAAAAGCCAACACAGTTCTAGGCTGCATCAACAGAGGGATAGAATCTAGATCGCGTGAAGTGTTAATGCCACTGTATAGTGCCTTGGTAAGGCCACACTTGGAATACTGCATACAGTTTTGGTCGCCACGATGTAGAAAAGACGTGGAGACTCTGGAAAGAGTGCAAAGAAGAGCAACCAAGATGATTAGAGGACTGGATACTAAGACATATGAAGAACGGCTGCAGGAGCTGGGTATGTCTAGTTTGATGAAGAGAAGGACCAGGGGAGACATGATAGCAGTGTTCCGATATCTCAGAGGGTGCCACAAAGAAGAGGGAGTCAAACTTTTCTCCAAGGCACCTGGGGGCAGGACAAGGAGCAATGGGTGGAAACTAACCAAGGAGAGAAGCAACTTAGAACTAAGGAGAAATTTCCTAACAGTAAGAACAATTAACCTCTGGAACAGCTTGCCTCCAGCAGTTGTGAATGCCCCAACCCTGGAAGTCTTTAAAAAGATGTTAGATAGCCATTTGTCTGAAATGGTATAACGTTCCTGCCCATGCAGGGGGTTGGACTAGAAGACCTACAAGGTCCCTTCCAACTCTGCTATTGTATTGTATTGTATTGTATTGTATTTTCCAAGGCACCTGGGGGCAGGACAAAAAGTAATGGGTGGAAACTAATCAAGGAGAGAAGCAACTTAGAACTAAGGAGAAATTTTCTGACAGTTAGAACAATTAACCTCTGGAACAGCTTGCCTCCAGAAGTTGTAAATGCCCCAACCCTGGAAGTCTTTAAGAAGATGTTAGATAGCCATTTGTCTGAAATGGTATAAGGTTCCTGCCCACGCAGGGGGTTGGACTAGAAGACCTCCAAGGTCCCTTCCAACTCTGCTATTGTATTGTATTAATATGCAATATAAGCTATCCTACTTTTGAGCAGAGGACTTGAGTACTCTTCTCGTGAAATACCTCTGGACTCTCTCAATTGTATTACTATCCGATATACAGTGCGGAAGTGTTTTGCTCTGCCTGCCTTCAGTTTGGGTGAGGAGGGAAGGGTGCATTCTCAGGCAGAATAACAGAGCACGGAGGAAGGAAAGAACGGCCTTCCCCACCGCTCTCCCTGCAGTTTGTTCTTTAAGGTGTGGTGAGGGACGGCTGCCAAGGTTAAGAGAAAGCTGCTGGTTTTTATATACACCGAATAGCAAAGGCTGCTATTGTCTCCTTTGCCCCAGGCAGCAAATGTCTCCAGCCTGGCTTAGCTCCTTCCTTCCACAGGGTTCTTGTCCCTGCTTGCTTGCTTGCTTAGCGCTTCAACAAAACCAAGAACGGGATAAAACCTGGAAAAGATGGCAGGATGGGATATGCAGAAGCACTGATCCTAGCCCGCATGGCTTGAGATCAGAATGGGGAGAAAGAGGTCCACTGATGCTCCTTTTGGAGATTATTACAGATTAACAGGGTTGGAAGGGACCTTATAAATAAAAAATAAATAAATAATTTAATTGATAACCCGCTCTCTCACCCCGAAGGGACTCGAGGCGGGGCACAGGGAAATTAAAAATGCATATAACACCACAAACAATACAGTATTAAAAAAAGGATTAAACTAAACCCTGCGCTAAAATCCCATGTTAAAACTAAAACAAACCCCTAAAAACCCCTAAAAACAGTTAAGTTATCCCAGGCCGGCCAAGCAAAAGAAATGTGTTTTTAATTTTTGACGGAAGGAGCGGAGGTCCGTAGTTGTTCTAATATCAGGGGGAAGGTCGTTCCAGAGGGTCGGGCCCGCCACAGAGAAGGCCCTTCCCCTGGGCGTCGCCCGCTGGCACAGCCTAGTGGACGGCACCCGGAGAAGTCCCTCTCTGTGGGAGCGAATCGGCCGCAGGGATGTATGGGGCAGGATGCGATCCCGCAGATAGCTAGGTCCCGTGCCATGGAGCGCTTTAAAGATGATAACCAACACCTTGAAGCGCACCCGAAAGACGACAGGCAGCCAATGCAGCTCGCGCAGGAGCGGTGTTACATGGGAAAACCTAGAGGTTCCCATAACTGCCCGCGCGGCTGCATTCTGGACAAGCTGAAGTCTTCGGGTGCACCTCAAAGGGAGCCCCATGTAGAGAGCATTGCAGTAGTCCAGTCGGGATGTCACGAGAGCATGAGTGACTGTGCAAAGGGCACCCCGGTCCAGTAGGGGGCGCAACTGGCGGACCAGGCAAACCTGGTAAAACGCCCTCATGGCTACGGCTGTCACCTTGCAGGTCATCTAGTCCAACCCCCCTGCCCAAGCAAGAGACCCTACGTCTGCCTCTACCTAGGATCGAACTCACAACCTCCTGATTGGGAGGCGAGAGCTCCACCTCTAGGCCGCAGCAGCAGGTCTGAGCACTCCCGATAACGGTTTCTCCAGTGATGCTAAAATCTTACCGGTCAGCAAACTGTATTTGGCACAACTGTTGATGTAGAACAGAGTCCTGGAGCTCTGGTTGCAGGGCTTAAGCGCTTTGTTATATAAGTCACTAGGGGCGCAGTGGCTCAGGGGCTAAGACGCTGAGCTTGTCAATCAGAAAGGTCGGCAGTTTGGTGGTTCGAATCCCTCACCGCCGCGTAACGGAGTGAACAATATTTTTATATTGAAAAATAAATAAAAAGGCACAGAGAGGGGGCGCTTTCACAAAAGTTCCGGGATTAAAGAATGTCCATCCAAATCTGCATTGCTGATAAAGGTAAATGGAGTTCTGTTATTTTAGCAGAAAGGCATTTCCGGTGCTGAGAGTTATAGCTAAGTGGAAACCGGAAATAAGAGCTTTTGAAATCTCTGTTTCCATCCAGAAATGACACTTAAATAACAGGCCTCCCTTGGCGCACTGGGGCTGTGTTTGCTTGGGAAATCTAGACCTACTCAAAACATTTTGATAATGAACTGGGACATCCTGCTCAGTTATCTTTCAGAGTTCTTAAGGAGGGTTTGGGAGAACATGATGCTTAACTTTTTAAATCTTCATCATTACTCTGCCTAATAGCTGGCTCATTTGTTTCTATCCCTCTCGTTTCAGAGGGGTATTACGAATAAGATGTGCCTGGTGTTTGATATAGCAGCATTAGCTATATCGATTGCTGGTGTTTCTATTTATGCTGAGCTATTTCCCCCCCCCCCCCCAACAAGGTGTCATTATGGGAAGGAAGAAGGAAGGAAGAAAAGAAATAAAGATGGAATGGAAAGAAGGAAGGAAAGGAAGGAAAGAGAATGGGCTGGGGGGGTTGGGGGTGGGAGGCACCGTGTTGCGGTGGTTCTCCTCCTACCTCTCTGGCCGATCGCAATTTGTGCGGGCAGGAGAGCAGAGGTCGACCCCGAGACCACTCACATGTGGAGTGCCTCAGGGGTCGGTCCTCTCGCCTCTCCTGTTTAACGCATATATGAAGCCGCTGGGTGAGATCATCCGTGGTTTTGGGGTAGAGTACCATCTGTACGCTGATGACACCCAGCTGTACATATCTACCCCAAACCACCCCAACGATGCCGTAGCGGTGATGTGCCAGTGCCTGGAAGCCGTGCGGATCTGGATGGGAAGTAACGGACTTAGGCTCAACCCGACCAAGACCGAGTGGCTGTGGTTTCCGGCTGCCCGATTCAACCAGCTTTCTCCAACGCTGGCCATAGGGGGCGAACATCTTGCCCCTGTGGATGGGGCGCGCAATTTGGGTGTCCTCCTGGATACCCGGCTGTCTATGGAAGAGCAAGTGACAGCCGTGGCCAGGAGGGCGTTTTACCAGGTTTGCCTGGTCCGCCAATTGCGCCCCCTATTGGATCGGGACGCCCTTCGCACAGTCACTCATGCCCTCGTGACATCCCGACTGGACTATTGTAACTCTCTCTACATGGGGCTCCCCTTGAGGTGCACCCGGAGGCTTCAGTTAGTTCAGAATGCAGCCGCGCGAGCAATTATGGGCACCTCTAGGTTTGCCCATGTAACACCGCTCTTGCGCGAGCTGCACTGGCTACCTGTCGTCTTCCGGGTGCGCTTCAAGGTGTTAGTTATCATCTTCAAAGCGCTCCATGGCTCGGGACCTAGCTATCTGCGAGATCGGATCCTGCCCCACACATCCTCACGACCGATTCGCTCCCACAGAGAGGGGCTTCTCCGGGTGCCGTCCACTAGACTTTGTCAGCGGGCGACGCCCAGGGGAAGGGCGCTCTCTGTGGCGGGCCCGGCCCTCTGGAACGACCTTCCCCCTGATATTAGAACGACCACCGACCTCCGCTCCTTCCGTGTAAAGTTAAAGACCCATCTCTTTCGACTGGCCGGCCTTGAATAGTTCTCTCTGTCTTTTAACGATAAATTTTAATGGGTTTTTTAATTGTATTTTTAGCACGGGTAATTTATTTAATTTTATTTTAGTAATGTCTGTATTATCATATATTGTTTTAATTATGCCTGTGCACCGCCCCGGGTCCCTGTGGGGAGAGGGTGCGGTTAATAAATTCCAATTTATTATTATTATTATTATAGAATGAGAAGGAAGGAAAGGAAAAAGGAAGGAAGGAAAGGAAGAAGGAAGGAAAGAGAAAGAGAAGGAAGGAAAGGAAAAAGGAAGGAAGGAAAGAAAGAAGGAAGGAAAGGAAGGAAGGAAAGAGAAGGAAGGAAAGAAAGGAAAGGAAAGAAAGAGAAGGAAGGAAAGAAAAAAGGAAAAGAAAGAAAGAAGGAAAGAAACAAAGGAAATCGAAAGGAATGAGAGAAAGAGAAGGAAGGAAAGAAAAAAGGAAGGAAGGAAAGAGAAAGGAAGGAAAGAAAGAGAAGGAAGGAAAGAAAGGAATGCGGGGGAAAAAAGGAAGGAAGGAAAGAAGGAAGGAAAGGAAAAAGGAAGGAAGGAAAGAGAAAGAGAAGGAAGGAAAGGAAAAAGGAAGGAAAGGAAGAAAGAAGGAAGGAAAGAAAGAGAAGGAAGAAAAGAAAAAAGGAAAAGAAAGAAAGAAGGAAAGAAACAAAGGAAAGAGAAAGGAATGAGAGAAAGAGAAGGAAGGAAATAAAAAAGGAAGGAAGGAAAGAAGGAAGGAAAGAAAGAAAGGAAGGAAGGAAGGAAAGAAAGAAGGAAGGAAAAGAAAGAAAGAAGGAAAGAGAAACAAAGGAAAGAGAAAGGAATGAAAGAAAGAGAAGGAAGGAAAGAGGAATGCAGGAAAGAAAAAAGGAAGGAAGGAAAGAAAAAAGGAAGGAAAGAAAGAAAGGAAAGAAAGAGAAGGAAGGAAAGAAAGAAGGAAGGAAAAGAAAGAAAGAAAGAAGGAAAGAGAAACAAAGGAAAGAGAAAGGAATGAAAGAAAGAGAAGGAAGGAAAGAAAGGAATGCAGGAAAGGAAAAAGGAATGCAGGAAAGAAAAAAGAAAGGAAGGAAAGAAAGGAAAGAAAGAGAAGGAAGGAAAGAAAGAAGGAAAAGAAAAAAAGAAGGAAAGAGAAACAAAGGAAAGAGAAAGGAATGAAAGAAAGAGAAGGAAGGAAAGAAATGAATGCAGGAAGGAAGGAAAAAAGAAAAGAGAGGGAGTGAGGGAAGGAAGGAAAAAGAAGGAAAGAAAGGAGGAGGAGGAAAGAAAGAAAGAACAGAAGGAAGGAAAAAAGGGAAGAAAGAAAGAAAGGAGGAGAGTGCTTTAGGGTAAAATATAAATGGGATTGCCTGTCCCAAAAAAATTTGGAAAGGCAATCCCATTTATATTTTGCGGTTAGGATGATTGAGGAGAAGCAGCGATCGTTTGGAACAGCCGCTTCTCAACTTCATTCATGCTTTCCAATCCGTGTCCTGCAAAGAACAATTTCACAATAGCACAAATCTGGCTAGGAGGCAGGATCCCTGTCAAGTCCCGGAGCCAAATTGGCAAGCTAGCAGGGGAGGAACTGTGTGGGGTGTTCTTTGCTCAGTCATGTCGGCCTCTTCTGAATTCAGACCAGAGGATGATCATGGGCCGAAACCTGGAAAGAGCCTCAAATCGCTTATCCGAGGAGACCTGTATGAAAGAATGGTTAATATTCCCAGCTAGCAGAACCTTGCAAGGCCGCAGGGTTATTCCGTGATTTCAAAACACTCCCCCTCCGAAATAACTTTCAGATTATGCAGCATCGTGGCTTGTTGGTTGATTTCAACTGAAAAGCCAACAATGACCAAGAAGAATCATCTTCTCTTTGGAACTTTTCTCTGGCTATGTTGCTGTTAATTGCAAAGTCATGTCCGACCCTTCGCGACTCCATGGACAACGTTCCTCCAAGCCTTCCCATCCTCTGGAGTCCATTGAAGCTCACACCGACTGCTTCGGTGACTCCCTCCAGCCCACCTCCTTCTCTGATGTCCTCTTCTTCTTCTTTTGCCCTCCATTCTTCCCAGCATGAGGCTCTTCTCCAGGGAGTCCTTCCTTCTCATTAGGTGGATTTGAGTTTCCTCTTCAGGATCTGGCCTTCTAAAAGAGCAGTCAGGGTTGATCTCCTCTAGGACTGACCGGTCGGATCGCCTTGCAGTCCAAGGGACTCAATGCAGGAGTCTTCTCCAGCACCAGAGTTCAAAGGCCTCCATTCTTTGGACGCTCAGCCTTCCTTATGGTCCAACCTTCACAGCCAACCATTGCAACTGGGAAAACCATCGCCTTGACTATACTCACTTTTGTTGGCAGAGGGATGTCTCTGCTTTTTAGGATGCTGTCTAGATTGGCTTCTGTATCAATCCTTAAACAAGAAACATAGCAGGATCAGTCACAGAACCTGTTTAAAGCAGAAAGACAATATAGCAAATCTTTTGTTCATCAAAACGGAGCCGCCTTAGGCATAGGGTAGAAAGTCAAACCTGAAGTGACAATTCAGATACCTGTGGAACAGGTTTGCAACGGCTGCCTGCAGGTTTCGGGCTGGCTAGGGAAGCAAGCAGTGGAGCCTGTTATAAAGGAATCACAACCTTCCACGATACAATATTGTGTTGCGTTTCCACGTGAATGGATTTAACGGTAATAACCATGCAGAGAACTTTGCTGGACCACACACAGTGCAGAAGTGAAGAGTTCTTCTGCCCTAGGCTTCCCGAGAAACCATAAATCACAATCTTAGTCTCCCAAACCCTCTTTTATTTACACGGCTGTGAATTATGGTCACTCCCAGCCTGCAAGGCTTCACAAACAGTCTGTGAAGATTCTGACAGATGTCTGCTCGAGTTGCCACAGTCTTTCAGGGGTATGTTGATCAACACCGACCTTATCTCCCTTGGAACGCGGCCAGAGACCTAATTGCCAAATGCAGAGCAAGGCAAAAATTTAGCACAGAGTCAAACAGAGCTTTTCAAAGCTGGAACCGACCAGATGAACTAATTGCTTCCTGCAAAGGCTCATGTTGTTAGCTCCTCTTTTATGTCTTATGGGAGGGGCCAATTATCTCCAAGCCTTACTCCCGAGTCGACCTTGTTTTCTTCATTGTTCTTGCCTTCTGGCAGCTCAGCGCATGCGCACACTGGGAACAGGCTCCCGCTGTTCTTCTGCCTCGCTGATGTCAGACTCCAGAGGCAGCACATAAACTCCCAGATGGCCCTGGCCCCATCTCTGCCTCCGACATAGAGCCCTCCTCAGAGCCTTCCCCAGACTCCAGAGCTGGCCCATCTTCCTCCCCAACCCTCCTCACTGTCCGAATCTGCTCCCAGTTCTCCTGGCTGCTGTCCAGCCGCAACAAGAGTTAACTTTTCTACCATTGTAAGAGTTTAGGGAGAAACAAAAACCGCCCAGATTAATCTTCCTGAACTACTGGCCCAGTTTCAGATCTTTGATTGATGGCGGAAAACTGATAAACTCAGCTTTCTTTAGCAAAGGTTCATCCGGAGGCTGATTAGCAGAAGATGGGCTGCTTAGGAACAACGATAAAGTGTACAATTTGTAGCATGCTGGCCCGAATCAGCCCCCCCTCCATTTATTTTCCTGTGAAGTCATCATCAGCTTCCCCCTCTCCCCCCCCCCCCCCAAAAAAGGGAATGGGACCTTTAGTCAACTTGAAGTTCAGCCTTCCTCTTTAAAGATATTTGGACTGGGAAACAAAAGAACACTCAAAGATTGCAGCGTGCCTCTCTTGATAACCTCCTCCAGAAGTGGAGAACATTGCCGGTCAAAGGTTCCTGGATACGTGCATTTTGCTGATGTGCTTGTGAGGTTGGGGCGTTGCTGCCTTCATCCATCACCTGACGACAATGTCCACAAATGAGGGATTAAACACGTTGCTTTTCATGCCAGGCATTTTCCTAAAGAGTTTGAAGAATCTTTGCCAGTCAGGGTAGAAATGCAGAAAACTTTGCACCCATTTTACAGAATCAAACATCGCAACAAAGGTTGCCCTAAACGCAAACTCACCGGCTCGCAAGCAACTTTGAGAGACGTTCCTGATTTAATATAATGACTTATGTAGGTAAGGGTAAAGGTTTCCCCTTGCACATATGTGCCAGTCGTTCCCGACTTGAGGGGGCGGTGCTCATCTCCGTTTCAAAGCCGAAGAGCCAGCGCTGTCCGAAGACGTCTCCGTGGTCATGTGGCCAGCATGACTCAACGCCGAAGGCGCATGTTCCCTTCCCACCAAAGGTGGTGCCTATTTTTCTACTTGCATTTTTTACATGCTTTCGAACTTCTAGGTTGGCAGAAGCTGGGACAAGTGACGGGAGCTCACTCCCTTATGCGGCGCTGGGGATTCAAACCGCCGAACCGCCAACCTTTCTGATCGAGCAGCTCAGCGTCTTAGCCCCTGAGCCACCGCATCCCGTCAGGATGTATGCATTCAGTACAATTAATAGATTTTCCTTCCAAGTAAAATGTGGTAAATCAGATTCATCCTGTTGACTACGATAGGTGTCTTCTATGAAATATTCATGGCACTCTGGAGAGCTGCATGCAGCTTTCCCGAGCTCCGTTTCCGCTGGCAGAAGCACCGTGGGTTGGCCCTTCGCTGTTTCCAGGGTGCAGATCTAAGCACCCCATGTGCCGGATCCTCCCCACCCCCCCAAACCTTGAGTTTGACACCGCTGATCTAGAAGTTAGGCTGATGGAGGCTAGCTTCGAAACGGGGTTCATTCCCAAACCATTTTATCCCGGAGAATTTGCAAAGCGAAGCATGCTCAGTTGGTCGAGGGTCGTGGCTCAGCCTGGTGTGTCACTCCACAAAACCAGCCAGCCAGTAATATACCTGTTAGGATAATTATCCTGATGTTGGGTTGACAATATATATAAGCCAGGATTCTTAAAGAGTATATGTGACTTTAAGGACTATGTGGAATCTGATTGGCTGTGCTTCCCAGCTGAATCATAAAAGGCAGCTGGAAACACAGTTCATTCCCTTTTGCTTTGCTTCCTGATTGCCACTGAGGAAGGAGCTGAACATGAAGACGGAAGAGAATCCTTGTTTTGACTGACTGCAAGATAACTGTGTTGTGGTGAAGGACTGTTTGTTGTTAGAGGAGTTAGTATCACTGTTTGGAAGAAGTATTTTAGTTACATCAAGAGTAAAGACTATTTGTTTTTTCTACTATCAGTGTTGTAGAGTAATTGTGTGGTTTAAGCAACGTATCTCTTGCTGTCCAGTGTATTGCACTATTCTGCCTGTTTATTTTCCAACGGGGGTGTTTTTTACCCCTAACAATACCCCAACGCCCAAGAGGGAGGGAGGCGGCGGGAAGAAAGGGAGGGGAGGGACCGAGACGGCTGGGCTTTGTGGCAGGATAGTAGCCCCCAGGTCTTCTTCTGGAGAACTTCCGAAGCTTCGTTCTGCAGAGGTGCTGAATTTGCCCACGAGTTAAACAACTTTCGCCCGCTGAGCCAGTTCCAGATATAACGGAGGGTATTCTTTAGGCTGGCTTAAGACTAAACCCCCGCTGGCATCCCTTGATCATCGGAGGCGAACAGAATTATCCTTGTGTGCCTCCGACCCATCGTTGGCATGGTCTTTTCCATGGCGCAGCCCCCGCCCCCTCGCCCTGTGATGCCCTGTGATTCCGAACAGATGCGCTGGCACTCGAGGGGAGGAGAACACACACAGTGGGCTTGGCACAGGGATGACACAGCTTGACAGCTCGTGGTGATGCCATGCTTATTATCCACAGGACGCCCCTTTCTTTTGAGATGCCAGCTCGATCTGAAGAGGTGGTTTAGGAAAAAAACACTGTGCACGAGATAAGGGTTCTTGTTTTTTTTAAACCACGACATCGTATTAATCAGTGTCGTCCAGTTTTCATGCTTGGCCCAAAGGTGCTTTTTTTTCAAGAAGCAAACTGGATTATTATTATTTTTTCCTTGAAAGCGTTCGGCTTCTCGTCCAAGAAGCTTCTTCAGCTGCCCACCGCCCAGCCAGAGCTGAAGGGCTATTCCTTTGGCAGTGCCTTGATTGAGGTTTTGTGCATTTCTGGGCTGTGTTGGTCTAGTGCCGTGATGGCGAACCTATGGCACGCCCACCAGAGGTGGCACACACAGCCCTCTCTGTGGGCACGCACATCGTGGCCAGCTGCTCTTCACGGAAGTCGGAGCACCAGAAAACGGCCTGAAAACAGCCCCCCAAATGCCCCCAAACCAGGCCGTTGTTCAGGCCATTTTTATGCAGTTTTTCATGCCTTATTCATGCTGTTTTCTGTGATGTTTTTGGGTGGCTTTCAGGCCAAAAAATGGACCCAAAACGGCCTGAAAACAACTCGAAATCAGCCTGAAAATGACCCCAAAACCGGCCTGAAAACAGCCCCCCCCCAAATGACCAAAAAACAAGCATTCGTGCACCAGCCAGCTGGTCTTTGGGTTCCCAGTGCTCTGGCGTGCGCATGAATGCACCCAGATGCACGCACATTCCGGTTTAAGCACTCGGTGCCCAAATCCGTGGTCTAGTATTAATCTTCATCATTAACCTTTGCTCATATGGATATGTGCGTGTTGATTGCTGGGGCGAAGGCGTTTTGTTACCAACCAAGATGAGCAAACTACCCCCTGGGCATGCATGGGGGGGGGGGAGTTTTCGGCCTCCCCAGACTCCGGAGGCTTTCCTGAAGTCTGGGGAGGGCGACAACGGCCTCCCCCAGCCCTCTGAAATTCAGCTGGTTGCGCTGGAGCTGACGCCTCGTGTACCAGCAGATATGGCTCTGCGTGCCACCTGTGGCAAGCGTGCCATAAATTCGCCATCACAAGTATATACAAAATAAGACCAAACCTCCATTCCCTTCTAGCATTGATGACGTTCCCTAGTTGGGTAATGAAAGATCTGCCAAGCTCAGAGTGCCCACCAGCCCCTGAAGTGGTTTGGGTTGCCCCGGAGAGCGCCAGGCGTACGTCGGGATGTTACGCTGGTACTTACAGAGTTGGTTATGATGTGGACTGGACTTTTGAAGCCAAAGACTTGGCTCTCCATGCTATGCGCCATCCGTTTCCTTTGACTGAAACTCCGCATAATCCCTAGCTAGCATAACAGGAAGCGCAATTGAACATTGGGAGAGAGCCAGGTTGGAGAAGGCTGATAGGACACGTGTGCTTTTTAGCAAGAGAACATTCTGGGCTGGCCCTACTAGAAGGCTTACGTCTCCTTCATGGCTGACTGGGGAATTCTGGGAGTTGAAGTCCTTCAGACTTCAGACTTGAAGTTGAAGCTTTGCTGGCTGGAGAATTCTGGAAGCTGAAGTCCTTCAGACTTAAAGTTGCAAAGTTTGCCCACCCCTGGTTAATAATGCTGAGCACCTTACCTGTTTGATGACAAGTGCACACCTTGTTCTGACCGAGTCCCAACAAAAACCCCTTTTATTAATTGACTGTGAATTCTGCTCATTCACATACAGTGAATTCTTTCAAGGGAGGATTTACACCTTATCTGGCTTGGAGAGCTGCCAGGCTGATATCTGCAGAACTTGGCAAGGCGTCTCGGAGAGTCACGAACCAATGAAGGGAACTAAAGGTCTCCTGCAAACTCCACTCCCCTTTCGCTCCTCTTTTATTTCCTCTGGGAGGGGCCATTCATCCTCCACCTTTGGCCTTATTCCCAAGTCGGCCCCTGTTCTTTAGCTGTTCCTTTCGTTTGGCAACTCTGCGCATGCGCACACTGGGAACAGGGTCCAGCTGTTCTTCTGCCTCATTGATGCCTGACTCTGAAGGCAGCTGATAACTGTCAGATGGCTCTGGCCCCCTCTCTGCCTCTGACACAGAGCCCTCCTCAGAGCGGTCCCCAGACTCCAGGACTGGCCCATCTTCCTCCCCAACCTCCCCACTGTCCAAATCTGCTACCAGCTCTAACAGGCCACTGGCAGGCTGCCATACATCTCTAGTAGACATTGTTGTGCATCATCTTAAGTTTTTGGAGGCATGCTTCGCCATCAGCAGAGCGGTAAAGCAGTTGTAGATAATTTCTCCTGCCTCCTCGGATGAGTTGCTCGTGTGGATTACATTCGGTTCATGGGACTTTGCTAAATGAGTACATTCCCCCCCCCCCTCCTTTCTGTCCTTCCAGTTAAAAACCCCAAGCGAAGCCCTTGGTCTTGCTGTTCGTTGGTCAAGCTACTCGACGTTGGTTCTGCCAGAGTGATGGCGCTCCCTTTCCGGAAAGATGTGGACAAATACAGGGAGCTCGATGAAGATGAAATTCTGGGCAAGTTGTCTGAAGAAGAACTGAAGCAACTGGAAACTGTCCTGGATGACCTTGATCCAGAGGTGTGTACATGGGGTCCCAATGTTTTGTTAGCTTTTCCAGAGCCCCTGAAGGCAGGACAAGAAGCAATGGATGGAAGCTAGTCAAGGAGAGAAGCAACCTAGAACTAAGGAGAAATTTCTCTTCTCCTCTCCTCCTCTCTCCCCTCCACTCCCCTCTCTCCTTCTTCCTCTCCTCTCCTCCTCTCCCCTCTCTCCTTCTTATCTCCCCTCCTTTTCTTTCCTCCCCATCTCACTCTTTCTTCTTCCTCTCCTCCCCTTCCTTCTTCCTCTCCTCTCTCTCCTCCTTCTCTCCCCTATTCGTCTTCTATTGTATTTCTCATAGGTTTCTATGGGATTTTGCAGTATCCTTTCCCCAGGAGTAGGGAGGGAATGGGGATTTTGCAGTATCCTCTCCCCAGGAGTGGGGAGGGAATGGAGATTTTGCAGTATCCTTTCCCATGGAGTGGGGAGGGAATGGAGATTTTGCAGTATCCTTTCCCCTGCAGTGGGGAGGGAATGGAGATTTTATAGTATCCCTCCCCCAGGAGTGGGGAGGGAATGGAGATTTTGCAGTATCCTTTCCCCCAGAGTGGGAAGGAATGGAGATTTTACAGTATCCTCCCCCCTGCTACACCCACCAAGCCACACCCACATAAACGGTATTAAAAAAATTGGAATTTCACCACTGGTCTCAACATATTTTTTTATCGTGTGGTAACCAAACCTGGAAGCCATATTCTACGTGTGGTCTTCTGACTAAGGCTTTACAGAGTGGTATTATTACCTCCCTTGATCTTGATTGTATCCCGCTGTTAATGCATCTTAGGATTGTATTGGCTTTTTTGGCTGCCGCCGCACATAACTGTCTCCTATTGAGCTGGGGGTCCACTGAGACTCCCAAGGTCCCTCTCACTTGTGGCTCATTCTCTCTGGGGGCCGCAAGAGGGATTCACCTCTTCCTTTCGTTTCCCAGAACGCCCTGTTGCCGGCGGGATTCCGGCAGAAGGAGCAGACTTTGAAAAAACCCGGAGGGCCTTTTGACCGAGAAAAGCTGCTGTCATTTTTGGAGAAAGAAGCGCTGGAGCAGAAAGACGTCGAGGAGGTTGTGCCTTACACGGGAGAGAAGAAAGGTAATGGCTTCCGCGGAGCAACTTGGCTTGCCTAAGCTCTGCTTCCTGTCTCTTGCCTCTGGAGCAGTGGTGGGATTCAGCCGGTTCGCACCTATTCGGGAGAACCGGTTGTTAACCGTCTAAGCAGTTCGGAGAACCGGTTGGTGGAAGAAATCTCCTTTTGTTTTTTTCCCCACTTTCCGGGGCTAATCCTGTAAGGAAGGCAGGAAGGAAACATCCTGGTGTTGTTTCTAGCCTCATCTTGACTGCCCTGCTTACAGAATCTGCCCCTCCGGTTAACCCTGATTCCATTGTAACAAATAAGGCAAAGCGCCCATCAATGTGAGTGACGTTGAGTTGGCCACACCCACCCAGGCACATGACCACCGAGCCCCGCCTACCCAGCTGGTCATTAGGGCAGAGAACCAGTTGTTAAATTATTTGAATCCCACCATTGCTCTGCAGCCTTCAGGGAAGCCTCCTGAAGGCCCCTAAAGGCTCCGGAGGGCTAAAACCGGCCCTATGAGCAAACCATTCCCGAACTTCCGGTTCGCCCTTGGGGGCTGGTTTTTCACGCTCCAGAGGCTTTAGGGAAGCTCCTGAAGCCTCCGGAGGGCCTCCAGAGGGGCAGGGGAGGCTGTGTTCACCCTCCCCAGGCTCCTAGAAAGCCTCTGGAGCCTGGGAAGGGCGAGAAAAGCACGCCAAAAATAGGGGGGAGACCGCTGATCGTGCGTGCATGCGCACTGTGGTCGCACATAACATTATGGGTGTGGCACGCCCGCGCACGACCCCTCTGCGCTCCACCTGCTTTTGGCATGCGAGCCAAAAATGTTTTGCTATCACTGTGCTAGGGAGTAAGGCCCCGAGCAAGGGTTGTGGTAATAGAAAGGGTGCAATATAAGCTTCCTTGGAGTTTAAAAAAAGGAAGCGGGCCAAAACCCCATCTTCCCCAAAAAGATCAAATTATTATAATATGTATTGTTATTCATGTAATTAATAATTTAATATTATCCTTATTTTTAAATCCACCACTGTGACACCGTCTCTTCCTCTCGTTCCAATTTGGGCGAAAGGAACAATGAGCCACTGTGGCCTGCGAAGCAACAGAGTTTCCTTTCACAAGATTGGCATTTATGATGTAAATTTTCATTGACAAGGGCAGCTTTGTGGCGAAGAGGTCGCGGAGTTCTCAGATGGGTAGAGTATGGGAGGGGGGGGAGGAAACCTGGCCTGAGACCCCAATCAGAGAACCCGGCTCCGTGTTGGTAATACTAGCTTGGATCGACCCCGTCTGATGAGACACAGAAGTCAGCTTCCCACGTTCCTCTAATAGTGCATCCGTTAGAGAGGACTTAGGTCCTCTAACAGTTGACTTAGGAAGCCACTGGTTGACTTAGGAAGCCACTGGTTGACCTAGGATGCCACTGGTTGACCTAGGATGCAACTGGTTGACTTAGGAAGCCACTGGTTGACTTAGGATGCAACTGGTTGACTTAGGAAGCCACTGGTTGACTTAGGATGCAATTGGTTGACTTAGGAAGCCACTGGTTGACCTAGGATGCCATTGGTTGACTTAGGATGCCACTGGTTGACTTAGGATGCCACTGGTTGACTTAGGATGCCACTGGTTGACTTAGGATACAACTGATTGACTTGGGATTCCACTGATTGACTCAGGATGCCACTGGTTGACTCGGGATGCCACTGGTTGACTTGGGATGCCACTGGTTGACTCGGGATGCCACTGGTTGACTTGGGATGCCACTGGTTGACTTAGGAAGCCACTGGTTGACTTAGGATGCCACTGGTTGACTTAGGATGCAACTGATTGACATAGGATTCCCCTGATTGACTCGTGATGCCAGTGGTTGACTTAGGAAGCCCCTGGTCTGAAGCAGCTTCATCACTTCCGAAGCTACATTAGTGGCAATAATTGTGGAAACCTTTTGGAAAAAGTGTATTTTTGAGGTTTGATGGCTAATAAGAGTCTCAAGATAATCATATTCCACTGCTGGAATGGCCTGGGAATAACAGCTCAGACCTTAACCCAATTGAAAATCTATGGAGGCGACTAAAGAAACTTGTTAGTCAGGAGAGACCCACCAACAAAAACCCAGTTAATAGAAGCAATCATTCAATCTTGGTTTCACATTACAACAGCTGCAGAACTAAAAGACTTGATTCACTCTGTGGGAAGACGTCATAAAGCCGTAATTCACGCTAAAGATTACCCAACGAACCGACATACAATTTTTGTATATCTCTTTTTTTTCCCTATGGCGATCATTTCTGTACATCTCGTTTCCCTTTTCTTCTTTATAATCGCCATTCTAATAGCAAATCCTTCATAAAATATATTGCATTTCATGCTTGATTAAATTAACTTTCCATTGATATGTAACTTTAGGGTACTACTCCCAAAAAAAAGTGATGTTATTGGCTAGTTTTAGAAAATACACTTTTCTCGAAAGGTTTCCACACATTTGGACACTGCTGTGCACAGAGATTTGACTGGGCTTGGGGTGAGGATTGATGAGGGACCCGCCTTGCTTAATTGCTTCTCTTTAAGGGTGTGCCGAGACTTGCCCAGAACGGAAGTGGCTCGGTGTCTGTTGCTGTTGAAATTAGCTTCGCGGCTCTGCCTAGCCCAAATGTACCTTCAACTCCAGCCAATCACTTGTGAACTAACCTTGAAATCACCAATCTCCACCCTGGCTTGCCCAGAAGGGTTGGAGTTCAACTCCCATGATTCCTTGGATAGTCCAACACATCAGAATGGCGCTGCTGGATGCCACCCTGTTGAATGGAACTGGGTAGGTCTAGTTTAATGAAAAGAAGGACTAGGGGAGACAGGATAGCAGTGTTCCAATATCTCAGGGGTTGCCACAAGGAAGAGGGAGTCAAACTATTCTTCAAAGCACCCGAGGGCAGAACAAGAAGCAATGGGTGGAAACTAATCAAGGAGAGAAGCAACTTAGAACTGAGGAGAAATTTCCTGACAGTTAGAACAATGAATCAGTGGAACAGAAGTTGCCTCCAGAAGTTGTGAATGTTCCAACACTGCAAGTCTTCAAGAAGATGTCTGAAATGGTATAGGGCTTCCTGCCTAGGCAGGGAGTTGGACTAGATGACCTCCAAGGTCCCTTCCAACTCTGCTATTGTATTGAATGGTCATCCTGTGTGTGTGTGTGTTTGTGTAAGGGTTGGTCTGTGTTGGTGAACCTCCTTGAATGTCTTTAGCTCAGGGCTTGTGATCTTTCTCAAGGAGGAAATATCCTAGGAATGTTATCAAGCATGCTAATAAAACGAATACCGCATGCTTATATTATGTGCATGCTAATAAAATCAAAATAAAATTAAACCTCCTGGCTTGCAGAAGGTTTAAACTCCTCTCCCTTTCTCAATCAGTATGTCTACCTGCTGCTGTGGCCTAGAGGTGGAGCTCTTGCCTCCCAAGCAGGAGGTTGTGAGTTCGATCCGAGGTAGAGGCAGAGGTAGGATCTCCCGCTTGGGCAGGGGGTTGGACTAGATGACCTGCAAGGTCCCTTCCAACTCTGTTAATCTGTTAATATATCGTCTGGAAGTGATAATAAGAGAACGATCGGATTCTTATCTCCAATATTTGATCGCAGGGTAAAATATTACAATGGCTTCAGTCTGAGAGTCTAGCTCCATGATGGCGAACCTATGGCAGGTGTGCCAGAGGTGGCACACAGCCCCCTCTCTGTGGGCATGCAAGCTGTCGGCCCAGTTCAGTTCCACTGTACATGTGTACACACCTCCTGCCAGCCAGCTGGTCTTCAGGCTCTGCCGTGCATGCACAGGGCGCGTGCCGGGGGGGGGGGCTGTGCGGAGGGCAGGAGGAATGCGGGGGGCGTGCATGTCCAGGGGGGCAGGGGCCATGCATTGCATTTTGAGAGTTTGCATGCGCACGGTTTAGGCACTCAGTCCGGAAGAGGTTAGCCACCACTGGTCTGGCTAAACCATGAATCCAGCCCACGGTTGCTGAATTTTATCTCATTTTCTGTTTGGGTTTGATCCGAGCTTAGCGCGTCGCACGAAACCAGCCGACTCAAGTTTGCAAGACATAGTTTGTGGCTCAGCATATAATACATGGAATAAAACCAGAATGCTTGCTTGACAAAACCCCTAGTTGGCCCTGTGGGGAGTTCCCTGATGCTCACACTTTGAACATCTCTCTCCATTGCTTGGATGCCATGCGTTGCACTCCGGAAATGCATGAAGCGTGGAGGCGATCTTGAGGATGGATTTTTCTGGTTTTTCAAACCAAGCCAAACCGGTTCTTGGTTCCCTGAGCAGCTTCCTCGGTAAATAAGATTAGCGTTTCCAGCTCATCGTCGTCGATGGCGTTTGGGAAGGGCTGTGCAGATGTGCTCTCTGGGCAACGCTTGTGTGGGTTATGCGTCAAGAAGGAAGAATCTGCGAGAGAGTTTTTTGATCTTCCGCCAACTGTTAAGTCATTATTTCCAAAGGCCATAGAGGGTAGGGTGTTTTTTTAAAAAAAAATCCTTGGCGTGAATAAACAATAAGCTTAAGGGTGTTTTTTTTCCCCCTTAAAGTATTTGCTTATTACCTGGAAAGGAATCTTAACTTTTCTCTAAAGACAAGCAGAGGTGAAGTCCAAGCAGGGCTGGGTTCCTGCCAGTTCTAAGCTCTTCTATAGAAGAGGTTCCCCAAATCTACAGTGCCGTTTAGAACCGGTTCCAGCTCCCTCCCCCCGTCCATCCACCCATCATCAAGAGGAAGAGCGAGAGGAGGAATTCTGGGAGTTGAAGTCCACAAGTCTTAAAACTGTCCTATCTGGCCTTGCACTTCCCTCTGCTTGGAAAGCCTATGCTCCTAGTCCTCAGTGAGGTGCTTCTGCTGAGCGTCCTTCTTGGTTCGATCCAATTTGAACTGAGCTGTTTTGCCAACTCTTTCTCATGGTGGCTGCTTAGCTCCAGCAACTGCTTCCTGTTGGGGCCCTCAGGAGCTCGAGCGGGCAGGCAAGGAGTGGCTGGGAGGGGAGGGGCGAGGAGACGTGAGTGACATCGAGTTGGCCACACCCATCCAGTCACATGACCACCTCACCACGCCCACCCAGCCAATCATTAGGCAGATCATCTTAGTGATCCGCGGGATTTAAAATTATGAATTTGGTGGTCCTTGAGGTCCGAAAGGTTGGGGACCCCTGATCTAGGCTGATATAATTTTATACATGCCACTGTATAGTGCCTTGGTAAGGCCACACTTGGAATACTGCATACAGTTTTGGTCGCCACGATGTAGAAAAGACGTGGAGACTCTGGAAAGAGTGCAGAGAAGAGCAACCAAGAGGATTAGGGGACTGGAGACTAAAACATAGGAAGAACGGTTGCAGGAACTGGGTAGGTCTAGTTTGATGAAGAGAAGGACCAGGGGAGACATGATAGCAGTGTTCCGATATCTCAGAGGGTGCCACAAAGAAGAGGGAGTCAAACTATTCTCCAAGGCACCTGAGGGCAGGACAAGAAGCAATGGGTGGAAACTAATCAAGGAGAGAAGCAACTTAGAACTAAGGAGAAATTTCCTGACAGTGAGAACAATTAACCTCTGGAACAGCTTGCCTCCAGAAGTTGTGAATGCCCCAACCCTGGAAGTCTTTAAAAAGATGTTAGATAGCCATTTGTCTGAAATGGTATAAGGTTCCTGCCCACGCAGGGGGTTGGACTAGAAGACCTCCAAGGTCCCTTCCAACTCTGCTATTGTATTGTATTGTATTGTATTCACTTGATCGAAGCGCTGGGGGGAAAAAACCTGCCTTGATAATTGAACTCTTAATGCGATTGATGGCTTGGCGTGATACGAGCCTCCCGATTCGAGCGAATCGTGGTTTCTTCCGCCAGCCATTGATGAAACTTGTACGCCATCCAATGGCTCGCCCACCCAGCCACCCCCCCAAAAGAAAATGCCAACCTTTGAGTCTTCTGCTGGCTTCCATTAATTGCAATGTTGCTGAAATAGATTCCAGATGCTGCAAATTTCCTTTCTGATGTTTCCTCTTAAAAGAAAAATAATAATCCAGGTTCTAGCCTGCCAAAGCTTGTGATGATGAGCAAATAAATGTACAAGAAACAGAAAACAGATGGTGAAGGGAGTTAAATAAGGAGGGCCACAGCTGTTTGTGCAATTCTGCTTCCTATATTGAGCCTGGCCTAATTTGTTATTGTTTAAAATACCTACATTCAGCCTACCTACATATAGTATGTGCCTAGACCAGGGGTGTCCAAACTTGGGAACTTTAAGACTTGTGGATTTCAACTCCCAGAATTCCCCAGCCAGCCATGCTGGCTGGGAAATTCTGGATGTTGAAGTCCACAAGTCTTAAAGTTCCCAAGTTTGGACACCCCTGGCCTAGACGGATGCCTAACCTACCGTATTTAGCCTTAGTTGTTTAGTAGAGAAATTTTATATTGGCCTTTAGGGATTTTTAATGGGGTAGTTTTTAGCACAGGGTATAAATTTAATATAGTTTTAAGTATTTATGTATTTATTGTGATATATTGTGTTTTTATATTTCCTGTGCACCGGCCCGAGTCCCTTCGGGGAGAGGGGGCGGTTAATAAGTCGAATAAATGAAATGAAATGAAATGCGTGAGGACATACACCCACATAGAAAAAAAATAGCTTTTTAGAGGCAACCTATACATTTAAACAGAGGGTGGCTCAGTGGCTAAGCCTGTCACTCAGAAAGCTCCGTGGTTCGAATCCCTAGCGCCATGTAATGGACTGAGCTTCTGTACTTGTCCCAGCTTCTGCCAACCAAGCACTTTGAAAGCACGTAAAAATGCAAGTAGAAAAATAGGAGCCACCTTTGGTGGGAAGGGAACAGCATTCCGTGCACCTTCAGCATTGTGTCATGCCGGCCACCTGACCACGGAGACGTCTTCGGACAGCGCTGGCTCTTCGGCTTTGAAACAGAGATGAGCACCGCCCCCAAGAGTCGGGAACTACAAGCACATATGTACGAGGGGAACCTTTACCTTTACCTATAAGCATGCATATAAGGTAAGGTTTAAACACACATAGATGTACATACTTCATTTTGAGAAGTATGTATGTGGTATCATTATGGTGTGTGGTATAATTATATATATTACAATTATAGAGTTGGGAGAACTATTCCTTCTCAGGACAAAAATTTTAAATTAAGTGTCCATCTGAACAAACGTATTCAGTGAAACATACTCCGTTTCAAAGCCGAAGAGCCAGCGCTGTCCGAAGACGTCTCCGTGGTGATGTGGCCAGCATGACTAAACACCGAAGGGGCACGAAACGCTGTTCCCTTCCCACCAAATGTGGTCCCTATTTTTCTACTTGCATTTTTCACGTGCTTTTGAACTGCTAGGTTGGCAGAAGCTGGGACAAGTCACGGGAGCTCACTCCATTACACGGCACTAGGGATTCGAACCACCGAACTGCCGACCTTTCTGAGCCACAAGCTCAGCATCTTAGCCACTGAGCCACTGCATCCCGTCAGGATATTTTTCTACTTGCATTTTTTTTACATGCTTTCGAACTGCTAGGTTGGCAGAAGCTGGGACAAGTCATGGGAGCTCCCTCCGTTAGGCAGCGCTAGGGATTCGAACTGCTGAACTATTCTATTCTACAGTCCCAGACAGAAGTACCAGGTTACTTCTGCTTCTCCCTGTTCTGAGGCTGTCCTAACCTGCCTATTTTTCTCTTCCTTTGAACAGGAAAAGTTTTTATTCCCAAACAGAAACCGATCCAGTCTTACGTGGAGGAAAAAGTGCCGCTTGATCCCGAATTGGAAGAGGCGTTGACAAGCGCCACTGACACGGAACTGTGCGATCTAGCAGGTGTGTAGGATCTGTTAAGGTGGGGAGGGGGTTGGTTGGAGTGGGAGAGCTGCTTGATCGTTTTGCTTTTGGGAGATCAAATCATCCAATCTTCATTTAACGATGCGGGAGTCTAGTCAACGGAATGGGGTTAGCAGAGTGTTTTAACGGCCAGATACCCTTCCTGTTGCCAGTGCGGAGTAAAACGAGGACCCAGATTGTTGTGGCGGGGGTGGGGGGCAATACGCTGACTCAGCAAACTGTTCAGAGGGGGCTGAATCGTCCTTTCCATTTTCCCCAGAAATCTAGACTTTTCAGGAGAGGTAGGTCTTCCTGTTGATTAACTGGTTCCCCTCACACCTCGTGCTAGTCGTTCCCGACTCTAGGGGGCGGTGCTCATCTCTGTTTCAAAGCCGAAGAGCCAGCGCTGTCCAAAGACGTCTCCGTGGTCGTCTCCGTGGTCATGTGGCCGGCATGACTAAACACCAAAGGCGCATGGAACGCTGTTCCCTTCCCACCAAAGGTGGCCCCTATTTTTTCTACTTGCATTTTTAACATGCTTTCCAACTGATGGTTGGCAGAAGCTGGGACAAGCAACAGGAGCTCACTCCGTTTCGCGGCGCTAGGATTCGAACTGCTGAACGGCTGACCTTTCTGATCGCCAAGCTCAGGGTCTTACCCACTGAGCCACCACATCTCTTTACCTGTTGATTAACTCAGGGGTCTCCAACCTTTGCAACTTTTGGACCTAGTTATCTTCGGGATCGCATCCTGCCCCATACATCCCTTCGGCCGATTCGCTCCCACAGAGAGGGACTTCTCCGGGTGCCGTCCACAAGGCAATGCCAGCGGGCGACGCCCAGGGGAAGGGCCTTCTCTGTGATGGGCCCAACTCTCTGGAACGACTTACCCCCCGAACTGAGAACGACCATGGACCTCCGCTTCTTCCGTCAGAATCTGAAAACCTATTTTTTCCAACAGGCCGTCCTGGCCTAACTTACATCACCCAGCCTATAGTCTGCACTTAAATTATTTTAAATTGATTTTTAGGGATATTGTTTTAAATTTAAATTTTTAGCACAGGGTTAATTTAATCTGGTTTTATATTTTGTATTTTGTTATATTTATATATGTTTTAAATTGCCTGTGCACCGCCCCGAGTCCCTTCGGGGAAAGGGCGCGGTATATAAATTTAATAAACTATAACTATAACTATTTAAGTCTGAAGAACTTCAGCTCCCAGAATTTAAGTCTGGGAGCTGAAGTCCTTCAGACTTAAAGTTGCAAAGGTTGGAGACCCCTGGATTAACTGATCACGTGTGGTCAGCTTGTTATCAACCTCATCATCACACAGATTTTCTCCATGCAATCTATCCCTATCCTGGTCTTCAGGACTTCCAAAGATGCTCTTGGCTGAATTTGTCCTTCTTGCTGTTGGTCATCCCTTTTCCCGTCTCCTTCCTTTTTCACCAGGTTGAAGGCTTGCAAAAAAATCATCATGGGGAAGGGGGATTGATTGCCCCTTTGCGCCCCGTTGGAAGGGAAAGGATAAGGTGCAGTAATAATTTACGTCTTTCCCCCCCACCCCCCACCCACCTTCTCTTCTTTTCATTCCAGCCATCCTGGGAATGCACAACTTGATAAGTAGCTCCCAGTTGCAGGATATCGTGGGAAGCAGCAACGGTGTTGGCAATGAAAGTTTCACAAGTGAGTGTCCACTTTGAAAGCCTTAACGCAATGCGTGTGTGTGTGTGTGTGTGTGTGTCAACCTATTTTCCAAAGCACCGGAAAGCAAGACAAGAAGCAACCGGTGGAAACTAATCAAGGAGAGACGCAACCTAGAACTATGGAGAAAATTCCTCTAACAGGGACGACAATTAACCGATGGCACGGCTTGCTAGCAGGAAATTGTAGGAGCTCCAATCTCTGGAGAGACCGGACAGCCACTTGTCTGAAATGTATAGTTGTCTCCTACTTGAGCAGGGGGTTGGGTTAGATGACCTCCAAGGTCCCTTCCAACTCCATTATTCTATGTTCAGGCAGTTTTTTGGGTAAAGTGGGGGCTGAGCGCCAAACGCATTGGTGCAGCCAGTCTAAAGAGATGCACAGATGATTCATAATTAATCAATTCACTTAGATGGTTATAATGTTGTTGGAAAATTATTATTTAATTAATAACCACTTCTAAAGCTCGAGATTGTTTCACGTTATATTACTATGGAATTTATATTGCTTTGACGAGACTAAATCAGGGATGTTAATAGTTAGCCAGGCTTTAAAGACACTCTTAAAGAAGAAATAGATCGATGTTAAAATATTTGATAAGAACTGTGGCTATTGATATTAAGCTACATGATAAATTGTTAGATCTAAAACTCATAAAATGAGATTACTCTTAAAAAATAATCATTTCAGAGAGGCATAATAGAATTTACAAACACCCGGTTAAAATACCCTTTAAAGCAGGGGTCCCTGCTCTGTTATTCCATTCCATTCTATTCTTATTCTATTTACTTGTGACGGAAATATAATCAGTGCCTATAATACATGTGTTTCCCCCTCTTAATTCAGATGTAGTTAAAGGGGAAAAGGTCATCCCGGTCTTTGATGAACCACCAAACCCCACAAATGTAGAAGAGAGTTTGCAGAGAGTTAAAGATAACGACCCTCGCCTTGTTGAAGTAAACCTGAACAATATCAAGGTAAGAATCGAGTAGAACGAGTGAAATATTCCTTGTAGGGGAAGAGCATCTCAGTTATAGAATTGCAATTTATGGGGATGATAATCGGGCCGTATTCGCAAGCCTGGTCCTCTGCTGTGGTGTGTTGGAAGAGAATATCAGAAACTGTAAATAACATAGATTCTTCACGCCATTCCGAAAGGAAAGCAACACATTTTAACTCTAATAAAAGTTTGAGTCCGGCATACTGTATTTTCTGGAGTATAACATGCACTGGAGTATAAGACGCACTAAGGTTTTGAAGAGGCAAATTAGAAAAAAAAGGTTTTGCACTCTGCAAACTTCCCCAAAACGGCTCGCTTTTTGTACAAACTTTTTTTCTCAAAAAGAGGGTGTGAATAGCCTTTAGGAGGCTTATAGAGTGTTCCTGGGAGAGGGGGGGCAAAATTGAGCAAAAAAGGGCCCGTTTTCCCCTCATTTTTGTCCCCCCCCACCCCCCGCTCTCTGAAAGTCTCCTAAAAGCAATGCACAACCATTTTGGTGAAGGGGGTGGACTTTCGGGAGACCAAAAATGCTGTATTTAGTGTATAAGACGCACCCAGATTTTCAGCCTCTTTTTTGAGGGAAAAAGGTGCGTCTTATACTCCGAAAAATACGGTATGTGGAATTCTATAATGAGAATAAAATGTGGAAGAGGAAATGTATTTTTATGTAAATATGAAACCGGGCTTGCTTGAATCCCACCCCGAAAATCCATCAGAGCGAAGAAGAAAATAAGTAAATGCAACAACGGAAGGAGAGAGAAAGAGGAGGGAGAAAGAAGAGAAGGAAAAGGAGAGGAAGAAAGGGAGGGGTAGTAAGAGTCAGAGAAAGGGCAGGAGAGAGAAGAAGAGAGGAGGAGTGGAGGAGTTGGAGGGGAAGAAGAACAGAGAAAGGAGAGGAGGAAAGAAGAAGGTAGAGAAGTGAGGTTGGGAGGAGGACAGAAGGAGTAGAGTAGTTGTAAAAAAAAGATGGATCTGCGGAATGGCAGGAAAGCGACCCCCGATTATATTTTTACATGGAATGTGATAAATGTTAAAAGGCACCATATACGTATTAATAGCACTTAAGAGAATGTATATTTGCGAATGTACGTTATGAGAAAGAAAAGTAAAACATTAAAAAAAAAAGAATTTGAGCCCATATTCACACTGTTGCCTTTTTTTGCTTGACTTCCAGAATATCCCCATTCCGACTCTAAAAGAATTTGCCAAAGCCCTGGAAATGAACACCTACGTGAAGAGCTTCAGCCTTGCAGCTACTCGGAGCAATGACCCCGTGGCCATTGTAAGCCAAGCGCCAGATTTGGCACTCACCTCTGTGTCTTAATGTGAGATCACTGGAGGTGGGAGCCTCCAATGATCCAGCCTACTCAACAGACAGTTGTTTACCTCTACCCAAGGGATCTTGGAGTCCTAGTGGACAACCACTTAAATAGGAGCCAGCCGTGGGCAGCAGCTGCCAAAAAAGCCAACCCAGTTCTAGGCTGCATAAACAGAGGGAGAGAATCAAGATCACGTGAAGGGTTAATACCACTTTATAAGGCCTTGGTAAGGCCACACTTGGAATATGGCGTTCAGTTTTGGTCACCACGATGTAGAAAAGATGTGGAGACTCTAGAAAGAGAGCAGAGAAGGGCAACCAAGATGATTAGGGGACTGGAGGCTCAAACATCTGAAGAACGGTTGCAGGAACTGGGCATGTGTTGTTTGATGAAAAGAAGGACCAGGGGAGACATGATAGCAGTCTTCCAATATCTCAGGGGCTGCCCCAAAGAAGAGGGAGTCAAACAATTCACCAAGGCACCTTTTCGGGAAAAGTCCCTTTGGGACAACCATGAGCTGGATGATTGAGAATCCCCGTAGACGTAATGTTTGAAGACACCAGGAAGAAAGAAATTGCAGACCAGGGACAGTCCCGTGTATCTCAGTTTTAGCTTTGAGAGAGGTGTCACTGATGGACAACTGCTTCTCTCATTTGCTCTGCAGTCTGTAAGGAAGCCTGTGTGTCTTCTGTTGTGAATCCAGTCCGGTGTGGACTTCATGGCCGCTCTTTTGTCTCTCCAGGCTTTTGCGGACATGCTGCGTGCGAACCGGGCACTCAAGAGCCTCAACGTTGAGTCCAACTTCATCACCGGCGCTGGCATTTTGGCCTTGATAGAGGCACTGAGAGAGAACGAAACCTTGACAGAGATCAAAATCGATAACCAGGTAACCTCAATACGTCCATCTTATCTAGGTAAAGGTAATAGTTCCCCTCGCACATATGTGCTAGTCGTTCCCGATTCTAGGGGGCGGTGCTCATCTCCGTTTCAAAGCCGAAGAGCTAGCGCTGTCCCAAGATGTCTCCGTGGTCATGTGACTAAATGCTGAAGACGCACAGAACGCTGTTCCCTTCCCACCAAAGGTGGTGCCTATTTTTCTACTTACATTTTTTACATGCTTTCGAACTGCTAGGTTGGCAGAAGCTGGCAAGTCATGAGAGCTCCCTCCGTTCGCCATCCCATCTCTCTTTTCAGAAACACGAGAAGGACCAGGCTGCCTTAATGAGTCAGCGATAGTTTCCCCCAAGTTACACTGCAAAAAGATACAGCTGCTTTAATGAACTGCTTCTTGCACTTGCCATCTTAAATAGTCTAGAGCACTTTTCCGAGTGTGTTTCAACCTAATATGAACCAGACCGGTTTGGTCTACACAACCGTCCGAGCCCAAATCAAACAAACTGTGTTATTGTTGTGGCCCACCAGCGGCCAGTGGAGCTGACAGCAGATTTGGACAGTGAGGAGGTTGGGAAGGAACATGGGCTAGTCCTGGAGTCTTTGGAAGGCTCTGATGAGAGCTCTGTGTCGGAGGCAGAGAGGGGGGCCGAGGCCACCTGACAGTTATCAGCTGCCTTCAGAGTCAGACATCAGTGAGGCAGAAGAACAGCTGGAGCCCGTTCCCAGTGTGCGCATGCACAGAGTTGCCAGACGAAGGGAACAGCTAAAGAACAGGGGTCAACTTGGGAGGAAGGCCACAGGTGGACGATGAATGGCCCCTCCCAGAGGAAATAAAAGAGGAGCAAAAGGGGAGTGGAGTTTACAGGAGACAATTAGTTCGCTTCATTGGTTCATGACCCTCAGAGACTCCTTGCCATGTTTTGCAGATATCAGCCTGGCAACTCTCCAAGCCAGATAAGGTCTGTGACTGTAAATCCTCCCTTGAAAGACTTTGCTGTATGTGAATGAGCAGAATTCACAGTCAATTAATAAAAGGGGTCTTTTGTCGGGACAAGGAGTTTGCTTCAGGCTCTTGGGAAGCCTCGGTCAGAACAGTTATGACTCAGGATGAGGGGCAAGCCTTTGAGCTTTGATATATCATGCTTTCTAACCTTAAAAGATGCTTGTTTTGCCCTTGGGAATGAGAATTCCTTGCCATGTAAGCCGTAAGGAGGAAGAATCTCCCTATCCTCCTTATGTTCCATCCGCTTCAAGCAACTCTCTTGATTTCTGACAGAGGCAGCAGCTCGGGACCCCCGTCGAAATGGAGATAGCCAAGATGCTTGAGGAAAACGCCAAGATCCTTAAGTTTGGGTACCACTTCATGCAGCAAGGACCCCGTACCAGAGCAGCCGCCGCGATCACGAAGAACAACGATTTAGGTAAGGCAAGCTGATCTGGGAGTTGAAGTCTACAAGTCTTAAAGCTCCCAAGTTTGGACACCCTAGTACCGTGATGGCGAACCTATGGCACGGGTGCCACAGGTGGCACGCGGAATCATTTCTTAGGGCACGCAAGTCATTGCCCTGTCAGCTCCAGCGCACTTGTATGTGTTGGCCAGCTGATTTAGGCCTTCTTTTGAGGCCGTTTTTCGCCTTCTGGAGGCTTCAGGGAAGCTCCTGAAGCCTCTGGAGGTGGGGGGGGGAGGCTGTTTTCACCCTTCCCAGGCTCCTAGAAAGCCTCTGGAGCCTGGGGAGGGTGAAAAAAAAGACGCCAAAAGCAGGGGATCGCGCACATAGCATTATGGGTGTGGCACGCTCATGCACAACCCCCCTGCGCTCCCCCCGCTTTTGGCACGCGAGCCAAAAAAGGTTAGCCATCACTGCCCTAGTACAAGTGTGCTGGCAGGTGTCGCACATTGGTGGTTGTGATGCCTATTTTGAGCGTGCAGGGAGCTGCAGCAGAGCCACATGCGGCTCCAGAGCTGCAGGTTGGAGACCCCTGCTATGACACCACCGTTCTGAACGAGAAAGCAAAATAATAATCTGGGGGGTTTTTTTGTCTGGGGTTTAATTTTCAGCGTCTGAAAGAGCCGTTCTGCTCCTCTCCTCTCCTCTCTGCGTCTCCAAAATCCAGGACTGTGGGATCTCTCTCTCTCTCTCTCTCTCGTACTTTGCTGCCCTTTCTCCTTCCATCCTTAGCCTGATGTCTGGGAGTTAATATCTCTGCCGACCTCCTTGCGTCTCTTCGGCCCTGAAGCTTCTGAAGAGGTTCTTGCCAATGCCCACTTGGTATTAAGCGCCAAGGGAGAGAAAAACATCTCTTGAAAAGGTCGCCTCCTTGTGTGTCTCCGCATGCTTTCCTCGCACAACCTTGCACGAATTTTTTCCCCTTCTGCTTTTTTTCCCCCGTCGTTTACTCCTGCACAAACACTCCTGCTCGGGAGTGGTTTCTGCTGCTGCTAGTGTCGTGGTTTGGCATGACAGGGCTGTGGAGCATGGGTGGCAGAGTGTGTACAAGAGGCGGGAGGTTTCCTGGGGCTGTAAGGTGCAGGGCAGGCCTCCCAAACGCCTGCGAAGGTTGCCACCAAACGGGGGCATTTAATGATAGGGAAGAGGGAGCTTCTCGGTGCCTTTCGTTGATTTTAAACCTTAACGGTATTTTTTTGTTTTGTTTAAACATTAACGGTGTTTTTTGTTGAAAGCTGAACTAAATCTTAACGTGGTTTTTATTTTTTAATCCCAGCCCCATCCATTTCCTTGTCCCTTTGGGGCATAGCCCCCAGTATCCCATGGGATTACAGGCAGCCCTCGACATTTGACCCTTATATGGAAGCAGAATTTCCACTCCTTAAGCAAGTTAAATGCATCCCGGATATTTTTAATGACCTTTTACTCAAAGAGCCACAAAGGGCCCTAACAGGAAGCCCCCCTCGCCCCCCTCCAATTCAATTCTGGAGCTGACTGGAAGTCCAGTTCCCCCACCATAGAGTCTCCTCCTAGCATAGTGTCCTTTTTCCTCTGCTAACTGGAAGTCCGGTTCCCCCACCATAGAGTCTCCTCCTAGTGTGGCGTCCTTTTCTCTCTGCCGACCAGAAGTCCGGTTCCTCCACCATAGAGTCTCCTTCCTCTGCTGACCAGAAATCCTGTTTCCCCCCACCATAGAGTCTCCTCCTAGCACGGCGTCCTTTTTCCTCTGCCTGTCCTAACCGAAAGCCCTATCAATTGTGGAGCCCACCGGCAACAGGAGCCACAGCAGAGGGATGAAAAAGCCACATGCGGCTCCAGAGCCACAAATTGCTGACTCCTGGGTTAAGCAAATCACAGCGACTGTTAAGAAAATCGAGCTTCGCCCTTTGAGTTGGTTGGAAACAAGCTGGGAAGGACACAAATGGCAATTGTATCTCACACACACACACACACACAACACTGTAAACCAACACACACTAGTTGCCAAACGCTCAAATTTTGATTATGCGACCTTGAGGACGCTGCGATGGCCATAAGACCGGTTATAAATCGCTTTTCTCACCCTAACTTTGACCGTCGCTAAATGAATAAGTCAAGGAAAACCTGTAATCCCTCCCTTCGGATGAACAGCACAGGATGAATTCACACTGAATTAATTCTCTCTCTTTTCTCTCTCTCTCTTTTGTCCCTCTGCTCTGTCCCTTCTGCCTGGACAGTCCGCAAGCGAAGAGTGGAAGGCGACCACCCCTAAACCCTCCGGCCGTCAGAAGAGGAGAGATGCTGGACCTCCGTAAAGGGCACCCACTTCTTCACCTGGGGCTCAACCACCCCAAGATTTCTTCTTATTTGCATAGAAGGGAAAAGACTGGAATTAGCATTCCTCTTTTTGTTCATATGGTTGCACGTGTAAATATATATCTATATATATATATGTATGTATCTTTATATATATATTTGATAAAGTTATATTACCAGCGCTGGTATCCCAATACACGGTTTGAAAACCTGCTGGCCCCACCTGTCCCCAGGTTGATTCCTTTTTGTTGGGACCAAAGCAGGGGTGAAATCTAATTTTTTTTTTTTACTACCGGTTCTGTGGGCGTGGCTTGATGGGTCATGTGACTATGTGTTTCGGTTTCTCTCTCTGTTTCTCTCCCTCTCTCTCTCTCTCTTTTCCTCCCTCCCTCCCCCCCCCCTCTCTCTCCCCCTCCCCCCCCCCCCCCCCCCCATTTTTGGCCTAGCAGGCTTCAGTGTTGGCTTCAGGAAGCTTGCTGGGAGCCAAAATGGACCCCCCACTTTCCCCCATTTTTGACTGTGCGACGTGCAATCGTGGGAACTTTTTTTTTATTATAAAACTTTTTTTAGTATTTTTTTACTGCCCAAACTGGTAGCATTTCACCCCTGGACCAAAGGCTTCTAGGCAGATAAATGCCAACTCCATCACATGGGTGGCGCAGAAGCGGCAGAGTCAACCGCTACGCTTAAGTAGGCAAACTCTGTCAATTCCCTCCCAGAGAAAAATAACCCGATAAGAAATAGGGAATTCTAATATAAGCCCCGAGGCGTCGAAGCCATGTTTCGTGTGTGTCATAGAGGAAATGTATTCTCCTCCCAAAAAACAAAAGGGAAAAACGATTCCTTCGCCCACCATCTATGTTGCAGGGATGCGCGTCAGTGCTCTGGCTAATGTGTCTCTTGTCGCCCCATCCTGTCCCGCCCAAAATGAAGATAGCGTGGTTGATTATTTGGTTGCTGCCTATTGTCCCTCTTCGTGGTGAGCTCGGTTGGCCAAAATTGGTGCTGGGTGCCTTAAACTGCAGCTGCTTATTTCTCTATGAATTTGCAGAACAGGATTTGTCCTGTTGTTCTGTCATGTCCAGAGTGGTGGTGTTTATATAGATATCTCCCCACCCCGGACCTATTTCATCAGCATAGTGTTGGGTTCTGCTACTCGGTATTTAAATATGCGTGCGAGACAGTGGTGGGTTTCAAATGTTTTAGAACCTACTCTGTAGGTGTGGCCTATTTTGTGGGCGTGGCTTGGCAGTCATGTGACAGGGTGGGAGTGGCCACCTTTTAAAATGTGGTGAAACTCATTTAACAACGCTCTTGCTTAGCAACCAAAATTTTGGACTCATTTGTGATGATAAATTCTTTCTTTCTTTCTTTCTTTCTTTCTTTCTTTCCTTCCTTCCTTCCTTCCTTCCTTCCTTCCTTCCTTCCTTCCTTCCTTCCTTCCTTCCTTCCTTCCTTCCTTCTTTCCTTTCCTTTCCTTTCCTTTCCTTTCCTTCCCGTTGGGTCACTGGCAGCAGCAGGCCAGACTTACTTCTGGGTCCGCCGGTGGAACCCCCTGTCACCAGTTCTCTAAATTTCACCAACCGGTTCTCGCGAGTAGGTGCGAGCCTGCAGAAACCCACCACTGGTGCAAGAGAGAAAATATATTTGTATATATAAATTGCAGTCCATCGAACGCTGGCTGCTTAGCTGTAACACCACCTATTGGCCCATTAATGCTTAGCAACCCCTGTTTATGTGGGTTGAAAAAATAGCTTGGGGCTCCTAGAATGGTACTTCTCAACCTTGGCCACTTTTGAGACATGTCGACTTCCAATTCCCAAGATTCCCCAGCCAGCATAGCATAGCATAACTGGCTGGGGAATTCTGGGAGTTGGAGATCCACACGTCTTAAAAGTGACCAAGGCTGATAAACACTATCCCACCAATTTGACACGTTCTGGCCAGCCACAAGTCTGGAACGCTGTTGCAGCTCACCCTAACACCTGTCCTCAACTAGGTTGCTGGGTAGAGAAAAGTCCCTTTTCTGAATTTCCCAGCGTGTTGCGTCACGCCTAATTTACATAGCTGGTGGTTGTGGCATCCTTGGACATTATCTGTGATAACTCCTCAGTCAGCTCTTCCTACTTCAAGCTGACCTTGAGATGGAGCATACATTGGCAGCTGTTGGACGGGATCTTGCCTGTTTCACACCAAGGCTTTCTGGGAGCCATCCCACAATAGCAATCGAGATGCACCTCAACTGAGCGTGCAAGGGGAATCCTTCATTTTAAAATGTGGCTCAGGTGCAGCAAAAGGTGAGTCCAGGATTTTGAAGATTTAAGATTTACTGGAGAGGAAATGCTGCCCCATTGGCTCTTCCTACCTAATTAGGAAACACTTAACTATTCGGTCCAAAACAAGCGTCTAGTTTGGTAGGAAAGCTGTAAATGAGGAATCGGACTTTGGATAGGATAGGATAATTCGCCCCCACCCACTTTTTGTGGCTCTTGTTCCTGTTCCCCCTTGTCAAACAGAGAAGATCCTGTGTATACTTTGAACTGGGGTGGTCCATGACTCCAACTTGTTCTTTGGGCACACCTGATTCACTTCAAATTATTAAAAAATGGTTTTCCGTAATAAAGATATATAAAAATGATTTTAACATTTCATTCTTGCAACGGTGGTAATTAAAGAGTCGCTTTTGAATGCTACCAAACAAGCTTCATTATCGCTGAGAAATATTGTCCTGCGCAAGCACCAGCCCTATAAATCATTGCTTCTCATTTGCATCTGGACCATTTCATTCTCCGTGGTCAATCTCTAGCCCATGAGGCTGGCCATTGGACTCAGACGGAAAAATGGACATCGCCAATGGATTCGTGGCTCATGGGAATGGTTAGGAGGGTGCTGACTTTTCCATCCCGTCGTTTCTACGTTTCCTGGTAAAATGCATGGGAAAATCCCATAGGGGGGAAAACCCACTTAGGGTTAGGGCTAGGTCCCCCTGAACTCGGACAGAAAAACGGACATCGCCAAGGGATTCGCGGCTCATTGGAATGGTTAGGAGGGTGCTGACTTTTCCATCCCGTCGTTTCTACGTTTCATGATAAAATGCATGGGAAAATCCCATAGGAGGTAAAACCCACTTAGGGTTAGGGTTAGGTCCCCATGAACTCAGACGGAAAAATGGACATCGCCAATGGATTCGCGGCTCATTGGAATGGTTAGGGGGGTGCTGACTTTTCCATCCCGTCGTTTCTACGTTTCATGATAAAATGCATGGGAAAATCCCATAGGAGGTAAAACCCACTTAGGGTTAGGGTTAGGTCCCCATGAACTCAGACGGAAAAATGGACATCGCCAATGGATTCGCGGCTCATCGGAATGGTTAGGAGGCTGCTGACTTTTCCATCCCGTCGTTTCTAAGTTTCATGATAAAATGCATGGGAAAATCGCATAGGGCAGGGGTCTGCAAAGTTGGCTCTTTTAAGACTGGTGGATTTCAACTCCCAGAATTCCCCAGCCAGCTATGGGAGTTGAAATCCACCAGTCTTAAAAGAGCCATAGGGGTATAAAGGCTCTATTATTTTTATCTCTATGGAAAACGGCTTTCTATTGTTCTTTTTCTCAATGAAAGACGCTTCGCCATAGATATATGAAAGTGAAGAGGCGCAACACTCAAATCTTTACAAGCCCTGAGAGCAACCTCCCTCCTTCCTCCCTCCATTCCCCCCTCCCTTCCGCTTCTCATTTGATATATGAACGCGTGTAATGTCTCAGCCGATGACTAAAAGAACCGTGGGATGTTTTATAGGAATTGCGGGATTGAAAAGAGAATCCCTGAGAGGAAGCCCGCCTTTTCCGCCCAGGGCCCCTGTCGCGCGCACCGGTGATGTCATCGGTCGTCGCCACTTCCGGGGTGGCCCCAGCGCCGGCTCCGTGGCTCTGGCCTTGCAATTGGGCTTCTCTCTGCATGGCCGACATGGAGGAGCTCTTCGGCAGCGACGCCGACACGGAACCGGAGCAGAAAGGTAGGGGGGCGGGGGGGGGGGGGAAAGGAGTCGGTCGCGCATGCGCGGAGCCCCACACGGATTTGGAAAGGCCGCCCGAGAATTTTGCAGGGTTCGCTTTCTTCTTTCTTTTCTTCTTTCTTCATTTCTTCATTTGTTCTTTCTTTTATCCCTCCTTTTTCCTTCTTTTCTTCCCTTTCTTTTTTCTTCCTTCTTTTCTCTCTGCCTGCTTTTCCCTTCCTTCCCTCTTTCTTTCCTTCCTTCTTTTTCTTCTTTGTTTTCTTCCTCCCTTCCTGTCTTTTCTCCCTTATTTTCTTTCTTTTCTCCCTGCTTCCCCCTTCCTTCCTTCCCTCTTTCTTTCTTTCCTTCCTTCCTTTTCTTGTTTCCTGTCTTTTCCCTCCCTCCTCCCTTCCTTTTCTCCCTGCCTGCTTGTCCCTTCCTTCTCTTCCTTCCTTCCTTCCTTCCTGTCTTTTCCCTCCCTCCTCCCTTCCTTCTTTCCCCCCTTCTTTTTTCTTCCTTTTCTCCCTGCCTGCTTGTCCCTTCCTTCTCTTCTTTCCTTCCTTCCTTCCTGTCTTTTCCCTCCCTCCTCCCTTCCTTCTTTTCCCCCTTCTTTTTTCTTTCTTTTCTCCCTACCTGCTTTTCCTTCCTTCCTTCCTTCCTTCCTTCCTTCCTTCCTTCCTTCCTTCCTTCCTTCCTTCCTCTGACCATGTTCAGAGGGCCTTATTAACCCCACCTTTCAGGGTTCTTGTTAGCAGGCAGGAGTATTAGACCTGTGCACCTTTTTGAGTTATAAAAAAGTATAATAAATAAAATTTGGTTCAGTGTCATAAAGTTTTGTATTGCAATTGTGAAACCAGCCTTTCTGACGTTGGAAAACTTAATGCACACGGAGGTGTATGGAAGTACATTTTTTGCAGGTTCGCCCCCCCCTCCCCCCCATTTGTGGCCTCTTCCAATTATCCCTTTTCCTCCTTTGCCTGTTCAGATATTTGGTAACCCCATTCCTGTTTGATGCTGGCTCTGTTTCTTTTACACTGTGTTGAAACGGACCCTGGCGCACGAAAGGCGCTATTTCAAGAGGCCCTTCCCCACCATCCAGTCAGAGCTGAAGAAGCTTCTTGGATGGGAAGGCGAAACGTCTTCAAAGAAAAACCCAGAAAGTCCAGTTGCCTCTTGAAAAAGCTCCTTTGGGATAACCACAACCTGGATGTGACTGAGAATCTCCATAGACCCCCCTGACATCATTTAACATTGATTTTCTCTCTGTATTAGTACCCTCCTTTTCTAAGAATAGAAAATGCTTTCCTTCAGGCAGAAAGGAAATTGCAAGGTGATGGAGTTAACGTTTGCTTTGTAAGAAATCCGATTCTTCTTCTCTCATTAATACTGTTTGTTTTCTCTGCGGTTTTTTTGGCTAGACTCTGATTCTGGATCTGACTCCGATTCGGACCGGGAGAGTAATGTTAGTAACATTTCTGGTAGTGAGAGTGACCGAGAAGACGATCAAGATGCTTCAAAACCCAGCAATAAAGAGTTGTTCGGTGAAGACAGCGAGGATGACGGCGGATCTCACAACAGTGTGTCTCGCCATAGCGGCAGCGACAACCAGTCGGAACGCTCCTACAATCGTTCCGAGGGCTCGGTGCGCTCCGAACACGAGGACAACGACCAGTCAGAGATCGAGCAGCACAGTGGCTCAGAAGCGGCGCACGATGAGGAAGAGGATGAGGATCGCAGGTCAGAGGACATGAGCCGTCACTCCGAGGCAGAAGGCTCCGAGAAAGCCCACTCCGAGGATGAAAAATGGGGTGGAGAGGACAAGAGCGACCAGTCGGACGAGGACGGGAAGCTCCAGAATTCGGACGACGAGAAACTCCAGATTTCGGACGACGAGAAACTCCAGATTTCGGACGACGAGAAACTCCAGAATTCGGACGATGAGAAACTCCAGAATTCGGACGATGAGAAACTCCAGAATTCGGACGACGAGGAGCAGATTCAGCATTCCGACGCCGACGAGAAAAACTCAGACGATGAAGAGAGGACCCGGATCTCAGACGACCACAAGGAGAGAATGGACCAGTCTGATGAGGAAGACGAGAGGCCCCAAGTTTCCGACGAAGAGAAGCTTCAGAACTCGGACGACGAGGAAAGGCCGCGAAATTCCGACGAGGACCACATGCAGAACTCGGAGGATGAGGACGAAAGGGCGGCCCACTCGGAGGAGGAGAAGCTTCTGAACTCAGATGACGAGAGACCTCAGCACTCCGAGGACGAAGAGCGCCATTTGTCAGAGGAGGAAGAGCGCCGTTTGTCAGACGAGGAGGAGGAGCGCGAACACAAATCTGGTAAAAGAAATGGGTCCTTTATGGATGAGTGCTAGGTAGAGCACTCATCCTGCATAAACAGAGGGATAGAATCAAGATCACGTGAAGTGTTAATACCACTTTATAATGCCTTGGGAAGGCCACCCTTAGATACTTGCATCCAGTTTTGGTCGCCACGATGTAAAAAAGATGTGGAAACTAGAAAGAGTGCAGAGAAGAGCAACCAAGAGGATGAGGGGACTGGAGTCTAAAACATGAAGAATGGTTGCAGGAACTGGGTGTGTCTAGTTTAATGAAAAGAAGGACCAGGGGAGACACGATAGCAGTCTTCCAATATCTCAGGGGCTGCCCCAAAGAAGAGGGAGTCAAGCTATTCTCCAAAGCACCTGAGGGCAGAACAAGAAGCAATGGGTGGAAACTAATCAAGGAGAGAAGCAACTTAGAACTGAGGAGAAATTTCCTGACAGTTAGAACAATTAGTCAGTGGAACAGCTTGCCTCCAGAAGTTGTGAACGCTCCAACACTGCAAGTATATTTATGGTTTAACCTTCGTGTTGGTTTTCTTTGTTGACCTGGTTCAGCCTGCTTCTCTCATGAACTCTTAACCACACAGCTTTGGAATGAGCTCCCACATCTTTTCTATATCGTGGTGACCAAAACTGAATGCAGTCCAAGTGTGGCCTTACCAAGGCATTATAAAGTGGTATTAACACTTCATGTGATCTTGATTCTCTCCCTCTGTTGATGCAGCCTAGAATTGTGTTGGCTTTTCTGGCAGCTTCTGCACACGGCTGGCTCATATTTAAACGTTTGTCTGCTAGGACTCCAAGATCCCTTTCACAGTTATTGCTATTGAGCATGACAAACTTTGGTTAAGCTATTTGGCCTGCTATTTTTCTCAGAGACAAGTATGGCAAAAAGATTCATCCCCTTCAGACCTGCTTCTTCATTTGCTTGAATTAGGTGGCCCCGAATTAGGTTTTTAATTTACATGCAAATATTGGGGGAGGGGAAGGAGGGGAGAGGACAGTGATGATTGCATTCTCTAGCACCTTGGGGGCTCCAGCTGGAAAGGTTGGTTGGGGAGTGCGGGGGGGGGGGGAGGGTTGTAACCCTGGATGGAGGGCTAACAACATTTCTCCTCTCACAGAATCCCCAAGAATCAGTGACAGTGACGATGATATTCCCCAAATGAAGAGCAAGAAGCGAATTGCATCCGATTCCGAAATGGAAAGCGATGGGGAAGGGCAGAAAAGTAAGCCGCGTTTGGACTGCGCTTTGATTTTCGGGGGAAAGCCGCTCTTCTTTTCCTCCAGTGGCATAGCGCAGAAACCTCCAGGCTCAACCTGTACATTTTTATCACCCCCCCCCCCCCCCAAAAAAAAAGTCTTGTAGGTCTTGCTGAGAGGATCAGCAACCTCCTTGTGGCTCGGGAGCCGCATATGGCTCTTTCATCCCTCTGCTGTGGCTCCTGTTGCCGGTGGGCTCCCCAATTGATAGGGCTTTTGGTTAGGACAGGAAGAGAGAAAAGGATGCCGTGCTAGGAGGAGACTCTATGGTGTGGGAACTGGACTTCTGGTCAGCAGAGGAAAAAGGACGGCGCACTAGGAGAAGACTCTATGGTGGGGGAACTGGACTTTCGATTGGCTCCAGAATTGAATGGGGGGCTTCCAGTTAGGACCTTTGTGGCTCTTTGAGTGTTTAAGGTTGTTGACCCCTGGTCCAGCTGTAATGTTTCATGGGATTCTATAGGTGGGTGGGGCTATAAGGAGGTCTGATGGTCAAGCATTGAAGGCTTCCTTTAAATCAGGACTGGCCGCGATTTGTACTCTGGACTGGATCCTTCACCCTGATCTCATTTCCCTGAACCTGGAGTTTGTGGCAAATGCTATATAAGACGTGCCCAAATTACTATTTCGTTTGGAAGGAGAAGAGAAATCCTGTTACTGATCTTTTTAAAAATAGTGAATTATTTCCTTCTCAGTTTTCCTCCTAAGAGTTCCTCTCACAAGGCCATGTACCGTATTTTTCAGAGTATAAGACACACCTTTTTCCCTCAAAAATTTTTTTTTACATAATTTTTGGCCTGAAACCATGCCCCCTTCACAAAAATGGTTGTGCATAGCCTTTATGAGGCTTCCAGTCTCTATAAACCTCCTAAAGGCTATGCATATCCTGTTTGGGGTTTTTTTTGACAAAAAAACGGCCCCGTTTTCACGAAAAATGGGCCATTTTTGGAAGGTCTGCAGAGTGCAAAAACTTTTTTTTAATTTGCCTCTTCAAAATCTTGGTGCGTCTTATACTTTGAAAAATACGGTATACATCTCACTTTGAAAGAAAGAGTGTGTGCTTGTGTAGGAGGTTGTGTGTGTGTGTGTGTATCACTATTTGGCCCATTTAGTTTTACTAACTTTATAATTGTGCTGACATTTGAACCTTGTTCTAAACCACCTTCTGACGACTCCATCTCTGGTTTTGTAGGTCCCTCGTTTTTCTTCCTTTATGCCAGATTTGCCCGGTATTTTTCTGTTATTGTAATTCTTCTGTTTAACCTCCTGCTTAAGATAACAGAGACGCAATGGATTTGTTTGGAGGAGCCGATGACATCTCTTCAGGAAGTGAGGGGGAAGACAAGCCACCAACACCAGGGCAGCCTATTGTAAGTATTGGTCTTCTACTCTATCCTTTGAACACAGCCATCTCAATAAAAGCCTTGACCTGAAACTTAGAGATGAGATTTGAATCCTGTAGTTCTAAAGCAGGGGTCAGCAACCTATGGCTCGGGAGCCGCATGTGGCTCTTTCATCCCTCTGCTGCGGCTCCCTGTCGCTCAAAATATGCATCCCAACCGCCAGTTGTCAAGGCATAGCAAGATAATTCTTTGTGGCTGTTTTACTTCCTTATTTAGCAGGAAGCCAACCATAGCTTCCTTCCTCCAGCTCATATTTTAAGCAGGTCTCACGTTGGAGTACGTGCATCAGAATGTCGCCAATCGGCTCCACAATGGATAGGGCTTTCGGTTAGGCAGGAAGAAGGAAAAGGATGCCGTGCTAGGAGGAGACTCTATGGGGGGGGGGAACTGGACTTCTGGTCGGCAGAGGAAAAAGGATGGCACACTAGGAGAAGACTCTATGGTGGGGGAACTGGACTTCCGGTTGGCTCCAGAATTGAATGGGGGGCTTCCAGTTAGGACCTTTGTGGCTCTTTGAGTGTTTAAGGTTGCCGACCCCTGGTCCAGCTGTAATGTTTCATGGGATTCTATAGGTGGGTGGGGCTATAAGGAGGTCTGACGGTCAAGCATGGAAGGCTTCCTTTAAACCAGGACTGGCCGCGATTTGTACTCTGGACTGGATCCTTCACCCTGATCCCATTTCCCTGAACCTGGAGGTTGTGGCAAATGCTACATAAGACGTGCCCAAATTACTATTTGGTTTGGAACGAGAAGAGAAACCACGTTACTGAACTTTTTAAAACCATTGGAGTACGTGCATCAGACTTCTCAGCAAGAGAACGAATAAGAAAAAGGCCTTAAGCACAGATATACGGAGGGATATTCAGCTCACTTCCTTTCATAACTGACTTGGGGGTGTGTGTGTGTCTTTTTCCCCCTTCTCTGGCTTAGGATGAGAATGGTTTGAATGAGGATCAGCAAGAAGAACCCATCCCTGAAACACGGATAGAAGTAGAAATCCCCAAAGTCAACACGGATCTTGGAAATGACCTGTATTTTGTTAAGCTTCCCAACTTCCTCAGTGTGGAACCCAGGTAAAAGGGGTGGGGGGGGGGGGAGTCATAAGCTGAAATCTGGGGAAATGCAGGTACTCCTTGACCTACGACCACAGTCGAGTACTAAGTGAAATGATTGGTGAAGCGAATTTTGTTCCCGTTTTACGCCTTTCCTGGCCACATGTGTTATGTCAGGGGTGGGCAAACTTTGCAACTTTAAGTCTGAAGGACTTCAGCTCCCAGAATTCTCCAGCCAGCAAAGCTGGCTGGAGAAGTCTGGGAGCTGAAGTCCTTCAGACTTAAAGTTGCAAAGTTTGCCCACCTCTGTGTTATATGAATCGGTGAGGTGTTAAACTTGTAACACGGTGGTTAAGCAAATCGAGCTCCCCCCCCCCCCACCCTGTGACTTTGCCTTTCGCCCCGTCGCCACTGACATTCCGTCAACCCTAACCCTGTTGCCGATTTGTTGATTTAGCGCATGGCATCTACAGAAGTCGTGCAATCTCTAATCTACAAATTTAATTTAAATAAAGTGTCAGGCTATAGATGTCTTGCGTGTTTGATTGTGCGAGATAGGTGGACAATACAATATATGTCACAGAAGGGAGTACACCCCCTCACATTTTGTAAATATTTCAAAAATATTTAAGTACCGTATTTTTCAGAGTATGAGGCGCACCTTTCCCCTCCCCCCCCCAAAGGTGAAAATCTGGGTGTGTCTTATACACGGAATACACCATTTTTGGCCTCCCGAAACCTGCCCTCCTTCTCAAAAATGGGCGTGCAGAGGGTTTGGGAGGCCTGCCAAGTGCTCCTGGGGGCTGGGGAGGGCGAAAACGAGCGAAAAATGGGTTTGCTGGCTGGAGAATTCTGGGAGCTGAAGTCCTTCAGACTTAAAGTTGCAAAGGTTGGAGACCCCTGGCCTAGAGTGAGAAAACTGGATTTGTGCAATCTTCTTACTGTCCCTCCAGGCCTTTCGACCCTCAGTATTATGAGGATGAATTTGAAGACGAGGAGATGCTGGACGAAGAAGGCAGGACGAGATTAAAACTGAAGGTAAGGGCTTTTGAGGATCCTCAGGCGTTTCGCTTGCCTGACCGCGTGGACGTCGGCTTCGCTCCTTGACGGCCACCCTCTCTTGTCTACTTTTGGGTCTTGAAAGGTAGAGAACACGATCCGTTGGCGAACTCGCCGAGATGAGGAAGGTCAGGAGATCCGAGAAAGTAACGCCCGGATTGTCAAGTGGTCAGACGGGAGGTAAGTTGACGGTTGTGGAAAACGGCTAAGCTTAAAACCCGTTGGGTGGAAGGTGGAGTGGAGTGTAGAAGAGGTGGTAGACAGGGGTGATTTTCCTTTTGGTTTCAGTTCTGGGGTTCCGTTAATTGAAGGTGGGGAAAACTTGAGATTGTCTTGAGTTGCGCCAACTAATTTAGAATGGAAGGGATGGGAGGTGATGGAATAGAATAGAAAAGAAAAGAATAGAAGATAGAATGGAATAGAATAGAAGAGGGAAGAGAGAAGAGAATAAGGAATAGAATAGAAGAAAGAATGAAATAGAAATAGAAAACAATAGAATAGAAATAGAATAGAATAGTAATAAAAATAGAATAGAATAAAATAGAATAGAATAAGGAATAGAATGGAATAGAAATAGAATAGAATAGAATAAAATAGAAGAAAGAATGGAATAGCAATAGAAATAGAAAATAATAGAATAGAATGGAATAGAATAGAAATAGAAAATAATAGAATGGAAATAAGATAGAATAGAATAGAAGAAAGAATGGGATAGAAATAGAAATAGAAAAGACTAGAAGAAGGAATGGAATGGAATGGAATAACAGAGTTGGAAGGCACCTTGGAGGTCTTCTAGTCCAGCCCCCTGCTCAGGCAGGTAACCCTACACCACTTCAGACAAATGGTTATCCATCCTCTTCTTAAAAACTTCCAGTGTTGGGGCGTTCACAACTTCTGGAGGCAACTTCTGTTCCACCGATTAATTGTTCTCACTGTCAGGAGATTTCTCCTTAGCTCTAGGCTGCTTCTCTCCTGGATTAACTGACCTCTCTTTTTGAAGCATGTCCTTGCACTTGGGGAATGAAGTCTTCGACGTGTATAAAGCCCCCCTGCAGGGAGACCACAACCATCTCTTCATCAGACAAGGAACTGGACTTCAGGGACAGGCTGTCTTCAAGACCAAATTGACCTTCCGGTAAGGGTGTGAACATCCGGACGGCACACTGTCCTTTTCCTTTCGAAAGGCACCTTCCCTAAACCAGAGTTATTATTTTAACTTGGTTCATTTGTCGCAGGCCCCACTCCACAGACAGCGCCACGCACAGAAAGATGACCCTCTCCTTGGCAGACCGGTGTTCCAAGACGCAGAAAATCCGCATTCTGCCCATGGCTGGCCGCGATCCCGAATCCCAGCGTACAGAAATGATTAAGGTACACATCCATCAAACCTCATCCTTAAACTCTCCTTTCCCTTTCTCCTCTCAATGTTGGCTGCCTTGTTTCTTGGCTTTGCTGCTCAAAGTCTGCTGCTCTTTGATCTCTATAGTGTCAAGGGGACGTAAGCAGTCGTAGGATTAAGACCTCCTGCCTTGCTGAATATGCTTCTTGTGGCATGCTGAGTGAGCAACTTCACTAAAAGAATAGCCTTGGGCCAATCAGCAGAGGTCCGGGAGCTTTAGTCCCTCCTAAGGCATGAGAGCCAGCTGGGTGACTTTGAGCCTCACTCTGAGCCCAACCCACCTCGCAGGGTTGTTGTTGTGGAAGAAATAGGAGGAGGAAGGAGTGTGAAATATGCTGAGTACAATGTAAGAAAGGAGCGATGAAAGCATCAAAAGGGACGTGGTGGCTCAGTGGCTAATATGCTGAGCTTGCCGATCAGAAAGGTTGGCAGTTCAGCGGTTCGAATCCCTAGCGCCATGTAACGGAGTGAGCTCCCATTACTTGCTTCTTCCAACCTAGCAGTTCGAAAGCACGTAAAAAATGCAAGTAGAAAAATAGGGACCGCGTTTGGTGGGAAGGGAACAGCGTTCCATGCGCCTTCGGTATTTAGTTATGCCGGCCACATGACCATGGAGATGTCTCTGGACAGCGCTGGCTCTTGGGCTTTGAAACGGAGATGAGCACTGCCCCCTAAAGCCAGGAACGACTAGCACATATGCGCAAGGGGAACCTTTACCTAAACGCATCAAACAAATGAAAAATAAATTTTATTTGTGGAGTAGTGGTGCTCCTCGTGAGCCAGACTGGGGTTGAGGCGGTGGCTCCCATTCATAGTTCGTTAGGGATCATGATTTCAATCTGGGCTTGTCCGGATTCAGTCCCCAACACAGAAACCAAGACAACCCCTCTGGATTCTTTTCTTCTCTCCTGCAGAAAGAGGAGGAGAGGCTGCGAGCGTCCATCCGTAGAGAATCCCAGCAGAGAAGGATGCGCGAGAAACAACACCAGCGGGGCCTGAGCGCCAGTTACTTGGAGCCCGACCGCTACGATGAAGAAGAAGAAGGAGAAGAGGCCATCAGCCTGGCAGCCATCAAGAACAGATACAAAGGCGGGATACGAGGTATACTTTCTCCTGCCCCCTGACTGGTTCCAGCCTGTTCGAATCGAGGCTTCCCAAGAGCACGAAGGAAACTCCTGGTCCCAACAAAAAAAACCCAACCCTTTTATTAATTGATTGTGAATTCTGCTCATTCACATTCACCAAGTCTTTCAAAGGAGGATTCACAGTCACAGACCTTATCTGGCTTGGAGAGCTGAGACAGGCCGATATCTGCAAAACTTGGCAAGGAGTCTTGGAGAGTCATGAACCAATTAAGCAAACAAATTGTCTCCTGCAAACTCCACTCCCCTTTCGCTCCTCTTTTATTTCCTCTGGGAGGGGCCATTCATCATCCGTCTGTGGCCTTACTCCCAAATCGACCCCTGTTCTTTAGCTGTTCCCTTTGTCTGGCAAACTCTGTGCATGCACACACTGGGAACAGGCTCCAGCTGTTCCTCTGCCTCACTGATGTCTGACTCTGAAGGCAGCTGATAACTGGCTCTGGCCCCCTGTCTGCCTCCGACACAGAGCCCTCCTCAGAGCCTTCCCCAGACTCCAGGACCGGCCCATCTTCCTCCCCAACCTCCCCACTGTCCAAATCTGCTTCCAGCTCCACTGGCCATTGGTGGGCCACAACACAGCCCACCACTCCCAGTACCCAAGCCAGTATGGCCAGTCCAGTACCTCGAGAGAAAGGTGCCGGTTTGGAGAAGCTTTGAGCTTATCTAATGACCTACAGGTCACTTGGTCATCTGCCTTCTTCCTTCATAGCCTGTTTGCCTTTTGCAAACATTGCAGCTGGCTTTTAAATCTTTTCATTTGTGCCCTTCTGTTGTGTTCTCTTCCCACTTTGTGTTTGCTTTCCCTTGTTCTTCCTCCTTTTTTGCACTGCGCAGCCGTTCGCTTGTGCAAATACGCTTATCGGTATCGTTCATCCCATTTGCTTCATGGACGTTTTGCACGGCGAGGGGCCCATCATCGTTTATTCCAACCTCATCTCTAATGTCCAGTTTCTAAGCTACGTTCGGCAGATCTAAGGTTTGTTTTCCAGCCTGGCCTTCGGCGTGTAATGCGTGTTTTTCTCTTCCAGAGGAGCGTGCTCGCATTTATTCTTCGGACAGCGACGACGGTTCGGATGAGGAGAAAGCCCAGCGGTTGCTCAAAGCGAAGAAACTCAACAGTGATGAGGTGAGAGAATCCAGACGGAGCTGCTGGGCCACCAGTTGATAGTTGGTCCATAACTGGATACGTCCACTTCTGGGTTGGTATACAGTCAAACTTTCATTGAAAGGACAATCTGACAAAATCTGAAACCCGTCACCCTTGAAAATACAAGCAAGTATGTTGTTGTTGTTTTTCAAAGTCTTTCTCGACAGTCAAGCTAATTTACATCATTTAGATCAGGGGTGGAGAACGGAGCGTCTTTTAGGACTTGTGGACTTCATCTCCCAGAATGTCTGAGCTAGCTTGTTGTGGCCCGCCAGTGACCAGCATAGCTCGAACACGCCATCCGTCTCGAGTCCAGCACACCTCGAATTCCTTCGGTTCTTAACTCCCGCTCATTTCACCTTGACTGTTAGTAGTTCAGATTCTTGTAGAGAGCTTAAGCTCACAATAACTCTTTATACTGTGCACTTTTGAACTGTCTCCTGATTTCCCTGGCGCTTGTTGTAGCTCGCCAGTGGCCTGCAGAGCTGGCAGCAGATTCGGACAGTGAGGAGGTTGGGGAGGAAGATGGGCCAGTCCTGGAGTCTGGGGAAGGCTCGGAGGAGGGCTCCGTGTCGGAGGCAGAGAAGGGACCAGGGCCGTCCGATAGTTATCAGATGCCTTCAGAATCAGACATCAGTGAGGCAGATGAACAGCTGGAGCCTGTTCCCAGTGGGCGCATGCACAGAGTTGCCAGACAAAGGGAACAGCTAAGGAACAGGGGTTGACTTGGGAGTAAGGCCACATTAAGGACAATGAATGACTCTCATGGAAAGGCGGGCTTGTTTCTCTCTCTCTCCTTTTCAAGCTATCAAGCTTTTCACTTGGGATGTTTTGCAACTTCGCCACAGAGTGGCGCTTCAACATAAAAAAACAACCCACAGCACATGTGACACTAAAATGTTGTGGCATGCCCCAGACATTTGGGTTTTTCTTTCTAAGAGCGTCCTTTCAATCATAAGTCATTGTTGGTTGCCTCAAATTAATTTAGAAGAATTGCTCTGAGGGACAGTGGGAGAACCTTTGAGTTTTCCCAAGATATTCATAAGAATCTATTTTAAAAATGGATTGCTCTGGAAGGCAACCGTCTGCATTAAAATGATTGTATCACATGTATTGGAGAAGTAGGGCAGTCCCAAAGTTGCTTTTACCAAGAGGCAACTGAACTTTCTGGTTTTTTTTTCCTTGAAGACATTTCACTTCTCATCCGAGAAGCTTCCTCAGCTTCAGCTTCTTATCCAAGAAGCTGAAGAAGCTTCTCAGATGAGAGGCGAAACGTCTTCAAAAAAAAAAAAGAACACCCCAGAAAAATCCAGTTGCCTCGTGAAAAAGGTACTTAAGGAAATAGATTGAGCAGGAACTTCCTCCCCAAATCCTCTCTTCTGTCTGAAATTTCTTTCTTTTCTTTTTTCTTTTTAAATTGCAGGAAGGTGAGCCTTCCGGTAAGAGAAAAGCCGAAGATGAGGAGAAGGTCAGCAAGAAGCAGAAGAAATATGTGATCAGCGATGATGAAGATGAAGATATGTAAAGGGCATGGACTCGGAACTTGGGTGATAGTTGTTGGTTTTTTGTTTTTTTTTTAAATAGAGACTATATTGTTCGTTTCCAACCATGTGTAAGTAGATTCAGTGAAGATCGGGGTGGGAGCGGCGCTTGCATTAATAATATTAATGTGAATAAAACTTTTTTGTGGGTTTTTTTTTTAATGTCGCGGGAGTTCTGTGTGCGCGTTCGGTGACCATCTTTAGGCCTGCGCCTCTTTCGTCGTCTGGAATTAGTGTTCTACAGTTGTCACTTAACGACAAAGATGAGCAGACTCCGTTACGGCAATAAGTGGAGAACTAGCTGCACTCAGAAAAACTACCTGAGATGTTTTGTGAACAATCTGTTCACCTTGGACAAGGACGGAGTATCTGCAGCTCTCCAGCTTCGATCTGCCCCAGGCAGGATATTTGTTGGTTGGGGATGATGGAACGTAGAAAACCCGAGGGTTGTCGGAAGGATGGGAGAAAGGGAAGGCATCAATCAATCATTTGACCCCGAATGGTGTAAGGTGTCCTGCCTTGAGTAGAGGGTTGGACTAGAAGACCTCTGAGGTCCCTTCTAGCCCTATGATTTTGTGTTCTAACTGTAGCAGTGAAGGGATAATGGCTTTGCTTGGCTTTTTTTCATTGACAAATGTCTGGCCACAAAAAATCCTATCGAATGTTAAGCCATCTCCTCACCCTTCCCCTGTATTAAACCACTACCTGGATACCTGTGCTTCGCGACGAAACTATGCGATTGAGCAATGCAGGAGAAATCCAGTCAAATCCATTGGCTGAGTGGTGGTCGGAGATTGAAACACGTAAGGGAATATCGCTCCCGCCACCTTGAGTCCAGAAGCAGTTCCATAGGTGGAAGACGTAGACATCTTGGGGAAGTGCCGACGTTTAGTATTCTAAGGAGCCCCAGACCGCTCCTGAGTGAAGGAGTGGAACGTCTGCCAGTTTGAACTGAGTTAACAGAATGCGAGGCAACTGGCAGTTGGAACAGAGTTCTTTTCCGGTGGGGAGGGGGAGTAGAACTCCTTAGCATCAGAGCGTGTTAATTACTGTATAAGAAATACTAATGATCTGATGGTCATTTCGAAAATATCCTTTCGTAGCGAGCACCTAGAGGCCGAGAGGAACATACATGCCGAATTTCAAGTTTGTAGGTTCTGGAGATTTCATGATGAGTGAGTGTTATTTGGTTTTGATAGATAGATAGATAGATAGATAGATAGATAGATAGATAGATAGATAGATAGATAGATAGATAGATAGATAGATAGATAGATAGATAGATAGATAGATAGATAGATAGATAGATAGATAGATAGATAGATTATTTTTGTCTCCTTCATTGTTTAGGCCAAATCACCGTCCTTTTCCTGATGGGGTTTTCTCAGTTCCCCAGTAGCCTATCCAAAACTTTGCTCCCCCATCCCCCGTCTTCCTCTTTTTCTTTTCTTTTTTTTTAATTTGAGGGTCAAAGTTAGACAGACGCATTCGCCAGTCTAATTTACTCCAAACTTGTGAGCAATTACGTGAGAAACTCCTTGCGACTTTTCCGTGTGGCACAGCTTTAGGAAAGGTCATGCCTCCCCTTGGGGATTTCCGCCCCCTACCTCCCTTTTTTTAAAGTACTCTGTAACTTGCTAGAATTTTGACTTCAGGATGTGATGAATAGAGTGGTTTCAGGAGGGATGTGAATTTCCCTCCTCCTCCTCTTCAGATTTATCAACTCTTGCTGGTTTTGAATCTGTTTTGTGGGACTGCTTATGTAAACCTTACCCTAAAGTCGTGTTTCTCAACTCGTCAACTTTAAGATGGACGCTCAGTGGCTAAGATGCTGAGCTTGTCGATCAGAAAGGTCGGCAGTTCGGCGATTTGAATCCCCAGCGGCACGTAACGGAGTGAGCTCCCGTGGCTTGTCCCAGCTTCTGCCAACCTAGCAGTTCCCCACTGGTGTCTGACTCTGAAGGCAGTTGATAACTGTCAGATGGCTCTGGCCCCCTCTCTGCCTCTGACGCAGAGCCTTCATCTGAGCCTTCCCCAGACTCCAGGACTGGCCCAGGTTCCTCCCCAACCTCCTCACTATGCGAATCTGCTGCCAGCTCTGCAGGCCACTGGCGAGCTACAACAAGCGCCAGGGAAATCAGGAGACCCAGACAGTTCAAAAGTGTACAGTATAAAGAGTTATTGTGAGCTTAAGCTCTCTACAAGAATCTGAACTACTAACAGTCAAGGCGAAATGAGCGGGAGTTAAGAACCGAAGGAATTCAAGGTGTGCTGGACTTAGATCTCTTGTTGGTGCGAAGAAACTCAAGACGGATGGCGTGTTTGAACCCTCCCTCCAGTCTGGTCTTCTCCTACCCTGGGCTTTCTCCTTATTCCAGGTCTATTCATGCCATCCTTCCTGCAAGGAACTGAGTTTTGTCATCAATTCACCTTTCGCCTGCCTTTTCTTAATGTGTGGCAACCCCTGTTCTCTTCCGTCGTTTCACAGGACACTCCTGATCAACTGCCGATGTGTTGCAGCTTGTTTTGGCGGTGTCGTTTCCCCCCCCCAAACATCTTCCTTAAAACAGGGCAAAGGTGAAGTGACAGGACGGGGAATGTGGCAGATTATCAAGATGTGTTTCTATCAGGTTTTGGCATCCAAGGCCTAGATAAGGGCCTTCACCCTCAAGGTCACTTCCTTAAGACTCTGAAATCTGTTCCCATGCCAGACGGTGAGATGACACTGCATCCTGCCCGAACAGGGGAATAAAATCACCCCATCGATGTTGCCTTGAAAACTGCCAAGATAACAACGGGAAAGTTAAAGGTAAAAGTTCCCCTCGCACATACGTGCTACTCATTCCTGACTCTAGGGGGCGGCGCTCATCTCCGTTTCAAAGCCGAAGAGCCAGTGCTGTCCGAAGACGTCTCCCGTGGTCATGTGGCCGGCATGACTCAATGTCGAAGGCGCACGGAATGCTGTTCCCTTCCCACCAAAGGTGGCTCCTATTTTTCTACTTACATTTTTGACGTGCTTTCGAACTGCTAGGTTGGCAGAAGTCAGGACAAGTCACGGGAGCTCGCTCCATTATGCGGCGCTAGGGATTCGAACCGCCGACCTGCCGACCTTTCTGATCAATAAGCTCAGCGTCTTACCCACTGAGCCAGCCCCCCACCCCCACCCCACAAGTGCTAATTCCATCTGGAAGACTACGAAACCTCATTTTCCCTGGTATTTTTCAGATTCCAGCGGCTCGTGTTGCCTCTTAGAGGGAGAATTGTATGTTTTGGAGAAAGGAACGAAGCAGCAAGCCAACAAAATATAATTTCAGGAGGCCAGCTCCCTCACCCCCCTTCCCCCAGTTTCTTTTCGTATGATGGCTTGGCGGGGGGTGAAAAAAGATTTAAAACAAAATGTAACCCTGGGCAGCTCAGCTGTGTGTGTTCTAGATCAAGGGTCCCCAACCTTTTGGACCTCAGGGACCACTAAATTCATAATTTTAAATCCTGCGGACCACTAATACGATCTGTCTAATGACTGGCTGGTTGGGCGTGGCTAGGTGGTCACCTGACTGGATGGGCGCGGCCAACTGGCTGTCACTCACATCGAGCGGCTCCTTAGGGCCCCAACAGGAAGCAGTTGATGGAGCTAAGCAGCCACCATGAGAAAGAGTTGGCAAAACAAAAGTCCTTCTTTTCATTAAACTAGACCTACCCAGTTCCTGCAACCGTTCTTCATATGTTTTAGCCTCCAGTCCCCTCATCATTTTGGTTGCTCTTCCCTGCACAAAGATGAATAGGGGACTGGAGGCTAAAACAGATGAAGCTCTAATGTTCCCATTCGTTCTTCTCTAGCTTTGTGGTGGAACAAACCTCAATTGAACCTCTCTGACGTTTGCAAATGGAACAATTCTGAGCTCCATCACAAAGCATCACCATTGGCCAGCCTAGCCCTGTTAATCCAGGTAGATCCCGGATCTACGCTGGGGATACAGCAGCCTTGCATTGTCATTAACAATAGGCATGCCAGAAAACAAAAAAACCCTGCTCTTTTTCAGTCCATGTTATAAATTGTCTGTCTGGGAAACTCTCCTTAATAAATGCTTCTGTTTATTTTTGTTTTATTTTTGTTTTCCTTTGAGATGGAACTGAAAGTTTCTTGGAAAAGGAACCAAAGGATGAAGGAAGGGAGGGAGGGAGGGAGGGAGGGAGGTAGGTAGATAGATAGATAGATAGATAGATAGATAGATAGATAGATAGATAGATAGATAGATAGATAGATAGATAGATAGATAGATAGATAGATAGATAGATAGATAGATAGATAGATAGATATAGAGGTAGGTAGCTAGGTAGAGATAGATGATAGATAGATAGAAGATAGATAGACAGACAGACAGACATGATAGGTAGATAGAGATAGATGATAGGTAGAGACAGATAAGACAGACAGACAGATATGATATGTAGATAGAGATAGATGATAGGTAGATGATAGACAGACATGATAGGTAGATGGAGATAGAGAGAGAGAGAGAGAGAGGTAGGTAGGTAGGTAGGTAGATAGATAGATAGATATAGAAGTAGGTAGGTAGGTAGAGATAGATGATAGATAGATAGAAGATAGATAGATAGATAGATAGATAGATAGATAGATAGATAGATAGATAGACAGACAGACAGACAGACAGACAGACAGACATGATAGGTAGATAGAGATAGATGATAGGTAGAGACAGACAGACAGACAGACATGATAGGTAGATAGAGATTGATGGTAGAGATAGATAGATAAATAGATAGATAGACAGACAGACAGACGATATATAGATAGAGGTAGATGATAGGTAGATAGATGATAGATATGATAGATACAAAGAAGATAGGTAGGTAGATGATAGAGATGGATGGATGTCTGGATGTCTGGATAGATGATAGGTACATAGAAGATAGATAGATAGATAGATAGATAGATAGATAGATAGATAGATAGATAGATAGATAGATAGATAGGTAGGTAGGTAGGTAGGTAGGTAGGTAGGTAGGTAGGTAGGTAGGTAGATGATAGGGATGGAGGGATGGAGGGATGGATGGAGGGATAGATGATAGGTACATAGAAGATAGATAGATAGATAGATAGATAGATAGATAGATAGATGATAGATAGATAGATAGATAGATAGATAGATAGAGAAAGAAAGAAAGAAAAAAGAAAAGAAAGAAGATAGGTAGGTAGATGATAGGGATGGATGGATGGATGGATGATAGGTACATAGAAGATAGGTAGATTGATGATATAGATAGAGAGATAGATAGAAAGAATTCAACTGGGATTGGGCACACAAGGAATTTGTCTTCGGTGCATAGACTCTCCGTGTACATAAAACGAAAAGATGCATTCATCATAAATCATAAGGTGCAACACTTAATGATAGTCATAGGGTACAAATACGTAATCAAATACACTAGGAAACGATCAATATAAACCGTAAGGATACAAGCAACAAAGTTACAGTCAGATGAGTCAGAGTCCGATGAGAAGATTAATAGTAATAGTAATTAAGTAGACTTAGTGAATGGTTTGACAGTGTTGAGGGAATTATTTGTTTAGCAGAGCGATGGCGTTCGGGGGGAAAAACTTTCCTTGTGTCTAGTCGTTCTGGTGTGCAGTGCCCTAAAGTGTCATTTTGAGAGTAGGAGTTGAAACAATTTATGTTCCCGGATGTGAGGGGTCTGTAGATATTTTCACAGCCCTCTTTTGGACTCGGGCACTCAAAAGAACTTGGGCACGGTCTTGATTCGTTGGGATCTCATGAGGTTATGCAAGAACCTGCCGCTCCCCCCCCCCGCCCCGGTCTTTCTGAAGGTGCCCTTTATTAAGGGGGGGGGGGTTTGTAGGAAACCGAGGCTGTTTTCAGAACAAGCCGTGCCCTCAACCCTTTGGCCCCTTCCTTTGTGCTGTAACTAGGCCACAGATAACGAAGCAACTTTCCGAAAATGGAGAATGTTAATTGCCTAGCAATTTCGGGTTAGGCATACTTTCCAGGGGCTTAATTTAATTGTTGCAAAAACTATACTTTGAAGCCACATGAGGCATCGTGCAATTTCAGGTTGGAGATTATGCCTGTATGAAAATAGCATTAGGGACGAAGGTGGGGGTGGGAGGAAGAAGGAGGGAGGGAGGGAGGGAGGGAGGGGCAGTCAGTCTAGACTGCCTAAACCCCGTGCAGGAAACCTGACATATGATGCTTCTGTTGTTTAGGTTTGGGGAAAGGCCGGGACGATGGAGCAACACGGATTCCGACTGGTGAAAATCAATACTGCCCTTTTGCAAAACAAAACAACTTTGCAGACGTTCTTAACTTCAGCTGCAAGGCACCGGCAGCTTCTAAATGTAACATCAAACAGTGTGGAAGGAGTCCTCGGGTTACGATCGCAGCTGAGCCCAACATTTGTGTTGCTAAGGGAGTTTGCCCCGTTTCTCTCTTTCCCCCCCCCCTCCCCGGTTGTTAAGTGAATCATTTGCATCTGTTAAGTTCGTGGTTTAAGGGAAGCCGGCTTCCCCATGGACTTTGCTTGCCAGAAGGTTGCAAAAGGGGATCACGTGACCCCCCCCCCCCCCAGGTCACTGCAACTGTCATAAGTGTGAGTCAGTTGGCGAGCGTCTGAATTTTGATCCTGTGGCCATGGGGACGCTGCAACGATTTGTGTTAAAAACGGTCATTGGTTGCTTTTTTATTTTCAGTTGCCGTTGTAACTTTTAACGGTCACTCAATAAACCGTTGTAATTTGAAAGCTACCTGTGTTGAAAACATGTCCAAGGATAGCAAAAAGTATGTGCTGCGAACTGCCCGTGGGCATCAGGAAGGGCATCCTGCTAGTAAATGCTCATCTCCAGGGGTGGTATTCAGCAGGTTCTGACCAGTTCCGGAGAACCGGTAGCGGAAATTTTGAATAGTTCGGAGAACCGGTAAATACCACCTCCGGCTGGCCCCGCCCGCATCTATTCTCTGCCTCCCGAGTCCCAGCTGATTGGGAGGAAATGGGGATTTTGCAGTATCCTTCCCCTGCCACGCCCACAAAGTCATGTCCACAGAATTGGTAGTAAAAAGTTTTGAACCTGCAGGATACTGCAAAATCCCCATTTCCTCCCAATCAGCTGGGACTCGGGAGACAGAGAATAGATGGGGGCGGGGCCAGCCAGAGGTGGTATTTACGGGTTCTCTGAACTATTCAAAATTTCCGCTACCGGTTCTCGGGAACTGGTCAGAACCTGCTGGATCCCACCCCTGGAGCAGAGCATTTACTAGCAGGATGCCCTTCCTGATGCCCACGGGCAGTTCGCAGCACATATTTTTTGCTATCCTTGGGCATGTTCTCTACACAGGTAGCCTTCAAAGTTGGCGGCTTTGCTGGATGGGGAATTCTGCAGTTGAGGTCTGGACATCTCAAAGTTGCCAAGTTTGGGGAGGAAAAACCCCCACCTGGTCTAATATATAATTCTGATGCCGCCATGGAGATTAGTAGCCGTTGATGGCCCGGTTGTCTTATTAAAAGTGCTGGACAGCCCCAGAACGGACGGGAAGAAGAAGTTGCAGAATTTTAAATGGGTGTTATTTAAAAGAAGGGCACCATGCTGAAATCTCTGTTGCTCAAGTATGCCTCATGCAAGGAAGTGCTTAGCTTTTATCACTCCTGAATCTCCCTACGGTTGGCGTCTATGGGTGACCGAGTTTAAATATTGCAAACAGAAGGGGGGGAAATTACACACACCTGGTTTTGTGTCTTCACTTACCTACCTTTTCAGTGAGCTAGAAAGTCCCAAATGCTGAAATCTTTCCTCTTCCGGTACGTACGTGTGTGTGTGAGAGAGAGAGAGAGTGAAAGAGAGGGAGAGAGCGACAGAAAGAGACAGAGAAAGAAAAAAAGACAGTGAAAGAGAGGGGGAGAGAGAGAAAGAGAGACAGACAGAAAGAGAGAGAAAGAGACAGTGAAAGAGGGAGAGGGAGAGACAGACAGAAAGGGAAAGGGAGATAGTGAAAGAGAGGGAGAGACAGACAGACAGAAAGAGAGGGAGAGAGACGGAAAGAAAGAGAGACAGTGAAAGAGGAAGAGAGAGAGAAAGGAAGATAGTGGGAGAGAGAGACTGAAAGAGAGGGAGACAGAGAGAGATAGAGAGAGACAGAAAGACACCGTGAAGGAGAAAGAGACAGAAACAGAGAGAAAGAGGGGGACAGAGAAAGAAAAAAGTGACAGTGAACGAGAGAAAGAAAGAAAGAAAGAAAGAAAGAAAGAAAGAAAGAGGAAGATGGAGAGAAAGAGAGACGGAGGGAGGAAGGGAGAGAGACGGAGAGGCTGTGTTTATGTATCTTAACCACTTTGTCACTTTAATGTGACTAACCATAAATTTCCTCTGGTTTTCTAGACATGGTTGGCAAATTAGGAGATGCCTCTTAATAGGATGGCGATAAAAGACAACAACAAAAAAGAAGACCCCCCCCCCATCAGGATGAAAACAGAAGCATCTTCTCATCCTTTGAATGCCTCCCTCCCAGTTCCCCTTGTTTATCCTCCTAATCTGATGTGCTATTCAGAGTTACTTTGCGGCTAAAAACAGAGGCCCAATCTAGTTATGGCTAATGAATCCTGACCTCCCAAGGATGCTGCTTAGCCTTTCTAAGCCATTGAAGCAAATGAGCATGACTTCATGGCAGCAAATCATGTTCCCTGACTGACAGGGGTGGGAGGGCTGAAGACCTCATTCCTATCTCCAAGCCAGCTTGGCAGGGTCCAAAGCGGGCAGAAACTCGGTGTTCTGAATAACAACAGGAGAAGCAAAGTTGTTTGAAATGACCCAGTTAGGGACTGTTGTTCTTGACGTTCCTGACTGATTTCGTGGAACATTTTGTGCAAAGATGGAGGGAGGTAGAGAGAAGAAGGGGGGGTGGGGGAACACACACAGAGAGAACATTCCCCATAATAAGTAGCTGTTGAGGATGGACACTTCAGTTAAATGAATACGTGGTGGATTTGAAAGATCTTGAGACGATCTGGTTGGTAAAAGTAAACCAGAAACCAGCTAAGCTGCTTTCAACCAGGAGAAGAGCTTTGACAGTACTTGAATTTGAGAAGTTGTGTTCGGTTTAGATCAGGAATATCCAAACTTGGCAACTTTGACCCTCGTAGACTTCAACCAAAACAACCGATTCTCTGCCCTAATATAACTACTACTACTACTACTACTACTACTACTACTACTACTACTACTACTACTACTACTACTACTTCTTCTTCTTCTTCTTCTTCTTCTTCTTCTTCTTCTTCTTCTTCTTCCTATTATTATTATTATTATTATTATTATTATTATTATTATTATTATTATTATTATTATTATTATTATTATTATTTTAACTCCCAGAATTCCTGAGTCAGCATAGAGGTGCATCATGGCTGGCTGGGGAGAATGGAGAGAGTAGAGATAAGGAGGGGTGGGAGGAAACACAGAGAATATTCCTCATAACAAGTAGCTGTGGAGGATGGACGCTTCAGTTAAATGAAAACGTGATGGGTTTGAAAGATCTCGAGAAGATCTGGTTGTTAGAAGCAAACCAGAAACCAGCTAAGCTGCTTTCAACCAGGAGAAGAGCTTTAATAGTACTTGAATTTGAGCAGTTGTGTTCTGTTTAGATCAGGAGTGTCCAACCTTGGCAACTTTGACCCTTGTAGACTTCAACTCCCAGAATTCCTGAGCCAGCATGGAGGTGTATCATGGCCTCCTGGGGAATTCTGGGAGCTGAAGTCCATAAGTCTTAAAGTTGCCAAAGTCAGACACCCCTGGATTAGATTGTCAGTGTGGAACGATATATCCTTGAGGTGTCTTCCTCCAGAAACTCAACTTTTGGTGGAATCTCTTGTTGCAATCACGCCTTCGGGAATGCTGGTTTGCTGACCTCAGAGCTCAAGAGTAGAGAATGTCTTCCCCAAGTCTACATTCTGGTATGGCTTAAGCTCTGGTCACCCCGAGAGCAGAACCATTTCAATTGCCAGAAGGGTTGGGATCGTTGGGTTGCAACCGGTTGTACCTTAGTTTTGACCTTTGACAAGAATGACTCCAAGCTTGACACCAATAAATATTGAAGGGCTAGTTTTTCTTGTCTGTTTGTCAACTGCATCCATCTCTCTTCTCTCTCTGTGTCTTTGTCTCTCTCTTTCTGTCTGTCTCTGTCTGTCTGTCTCTGTCTATCTGTCTGTCTCTGTCTGTGTCACTGTCTCTCTCTCTCTCTCTCTCTCTCTCTCTCTCTCTCTCTCTCTCTCTCTCTCTTCTTTCTCTGTGTGGCTCTTTGTGACTGTTTCTCTCTCTTTCTCTCTTCTTTCTCTGTTTCTCTCTTTCTCTCTCTCTTCTTTCTCTGTCTCTCTGTGACTCTGTCTCTGTTTCTCTCTCTCTTCTTTCTCTCACTCTTCTTTCTCTCTGTCTGTCTCTGTCTTTCTCTGACTCTCTTTCTGTCTCTGTCTCTCTTCTTTGTCTCTTCTTTCTCTCTGTCTCTCTTTGTGTGTGTCTTCTCTCTCTCTCTGTTTCTTTCTGCCTCTTTCTGTCTCTCTTTTCTCTGTCTCTCCTCCCCTCTCTATTTGTCTCCTCTCTCTCTCTCTTCTCTCCTCTCTCTCTCTCCTCCCTCTCCTTCAGTTGCAAGAAGAAAACTGCTTTATGTAACAGGCTCCTGGGGCCTTAAGACATAAGCTTTAGTTTGAGCAGGATGTTAATCCATTTGCTAATACGTAGGCCAGGCCTTTTTTGTGTCCGATGTTTTGGGTGACATTTGAGATAACAACAGAAAGCACCGAATGAAAATAAGGGATATTTAACTGAAAATAGTGAATAGGCTAAAATGGACAAAAAGATTTACTTGGGGAAAGAAACTAGCCTTTGGTTTAAAAGGATAGTACTTTCCTTGTGAATGAATGACATTTTCTCTTAATACCACTTGGGTTTTATTTAGAACAAAAGACAAATAATATTGCTCTTTGCTCATTTGATCACGCACTTAAATTCAGTCTTTTAAAGAAAAGATTGGACAACCATTTGTCTGAAGTGGTGTAGATTTTCCTGCCTAAGCAGGGGGCTGGACTAGAAGACCTCCAAGGTCCCTTTCTTCTCTCTTCTCTTCTCTTCTCTTCTCTTCTGTCTTATCCTATCCTATCCTATCCTATCTAATTCTATTGTTTCCAGATTCCCTCAAATTTTAGAATAGACCCTCTTTCCTTGACAAAGCTAATTTCAAATCAACTTGACTAATCACATATTGTATCAATTCCACTATTTATCAGTGGCCATTTAGAAAGCTCACTAGATTGAGAATGGGAGCTGAATGTTGATGAGGACAGGGGGGAGAAATAATATCTTGGCAGAAGGCAACAGTGTTCTATCGCAGGGGTCTCCAACCTTTGCAACTTTAAGTCTGAAGGACTTCAGCTCCCAGAATTCTGGAGAATTCTGGGAGCTGAAGTCCTTCAGACTTAAAGTTGCAAAGGTTGGAGACCCCTGTTCTCTCGTGTCTCCCCACTCCCTCTGGAACCGATCACGCTTCTTGAGTGAGAAGCAAAACATCTCCTTCTTCTTCAAGGAAAAAACAGGACATGGATAGCTGAGAATCTCCACAGATCTTCATCTCTATCTTTATAGCATGTTTGTTTTCCAACTTTGTGGGAAGATTTGCCAGTGCCAACTATGCAAGATGGTTATCCTGCTTCTTAATCTCCTTTCTCCTCGAGGCAAAACAAGCTTCCCTTTCCCATTGCTCACCATTTGATCATCTCTTTTCCCGTCTTCAGATAATCTCCAGTTTCTCTCCACGTAACCTGGAGGTGTGCCCACCATATGGGAATGGCTTGGCATAGGTATGAAAAACATGCTTTAAAAAACAACAACCCTATTTTTATTGATTTCTATTAAATACATTTATTAGTGCTTAATAAACGTCGTGTTACATAGAATAGAATAGCAGAGTTGGAAGGGACCTTGGAGGTCTTCTAGTCCGACCACCTGTTTAGGCAGGAAACCCTGCACCACTTCAGACAAATGGCTATCCAACATCTTCTTAAAATCTTCCAGGGTTGGAACATTCACAACTTCTGGAGGCAAGTTGTTCCACTGATTCATTGTCCTAACTGTCAGGAAATTTCTCCTTAGTTCTAAGTTGCTTCTCTCCTTGATTAGTTTCCATCCATTGCTTCTTGTTCTGCCCTCAGGTGCTTTGGAGAATAGCTTGACTCCCTCATCTTTGGGGCAGCCCCTGAGATATTGGAACGCTGCTATCATGTCTCCCCTAGTCCTTCTTTTCATTAAACTAGACAACAGTGTTGTGTGGGTATTTAATTTCCTTAACAAGACAAATTTACATTCTTAATATCCATCCCTTTCTTTTCCGAATCATTGGTAAAATAAATTCCATGTTGGATCATATTCTACATCTTCTATCTGTTTAATTTTCAGTGTCAATCTATCTCTTTCTGCACAATCTAGGATCTTCCTGACTATCTCTTCATCTCGTGGCATATCTTCACGTTTCCAGTATTGTGCGAATAATAATCCTCGCTGCTGTTAAGACATGTAACATCTAATCTTATAACCTGGAGATGTGCCCACCATGTGGGCCTTGCTTGACATAGGAATGAAAAACTTGCTTCATGGAGCATTCTCAGTAGTTTATACCAGGGGTCCCCAACCTTTGCAACTTTAAATCTGAAGGACTTCAGCTCCCAGACTTCTCCAGCCAGCAAAGCAAAGCTGGCTGGAGAATTCTGGGAGCTGAAGTCCTTCAGACTTAAAGTTGCAAAGGTTGGGGACCCCTGGTTTATACCACGCAGGTTGCATGATGGTTTTGACTGCCCTGCCTTCTGATGGGTTCCTTTTCTTTTTAGAAGACACTTTCCATAAGGTAAAGGTAAAGATTCCCCTTGCACATATGTGCTAACCGTTCTTGACACTAGGGGTCGGTGCACATCTCCATTTCAAAGCTGAAGAGCCAGCACTGTCCAAAGACGTCTCCGTGGTCATGTAGCCGGCATGATTAAAAGCCGAAGGCGCACGGAACACTGTTCCCTTCCCACCAAAGGTGGTCCCTGTTTTTCTACTTGCATTTTTTACGTACTTTCACACTGCTAGGTTGGCAGAAGCTGGGACAAGGAACGGGAGCTCACTCCGTTACACGGTGCTAGGGATTCAAATACCTTCCATAGGTTTAGCCATTTTCATCTTTTTATTATATGTGCTGCGTATAATATGCATTATATGTATTTGTAAAGTGGACTGCAGATGTTTACTGTTTACTGATAACGATTCCCGTTTCAAATCTTTTTTTAATGCAACTGTTTGGGCGAAACCCTCCCACAGGGACGTGCATTACCACATTAAACCATGAATAAAATCAGTGTTACATCTGGAATGCACGAAAAAGAAGTGCGTGTCTCTCCCAAATACCAGCATTCCAGCTGAAACCCCTGTCTGAACCGCAGGAAGCTCTTCGCTTCGTTTCCGGTTTGTGGAATTTTTAGATCGGGGTAGGCGGTGATTAAGAGAAACCCCCCAATTTCCATCACATAAATGATCACAGATCCGGCAATAACAGGAGAAAGGGCTCCATGATAGCCTAGGTCAGTGATGGCCTGAACATTTTGCCATCATGGGCTGAATGCAATATGCATGCAATCCTCCACATGCCCCATCCCCCCACGCATGCGCCGGCACTTCTCGCAGGCTCAAGGTTGGGTCAGTCAAATGAGTACTCAGATTGCTGGGGGCAAGAGGATGACTCTGTGAACCCCTTAGAGAGGGCTGGAAAGCACTGTGAAGCGGTATATAAGTCTAAGTGCTATTCCTTCCTTCCTTCCTTCCTTCCTTCCTTCCTTCCTTCCTTCCTTCCTTCCTTCCTTCCTTCCTTCCTTCCCAGTGGTTAGAATGCAGTATTGCTGCCCACAGTCAGGAGTTCGATCCTCACAGACTCAAGGTTGATTTAGCCTTCCATCCTTCCAAGGTGGGTAAAATGAGGCCCCAGCTTGTTGGGGGAAAGAGGCTGACTCTGTAAACCCCTTAGAGAGGGCTGGAAAGCACCGTGAAGCAGTATATAAGTCTAAGTGCTATTCTTTCCTTCCTTCCTTCCTTCCTTCCTTCCTTCCTTCCTTCCTTCCTTCCTTCCTTCCCAGTGGTTAGAATGCAGTATTGCTGCCCACAGTCAGGAGTTCGATTTTCACAGGCTCAAGGTTGACTCAGCCTTCCATCCTTCCGAAATTGTTGGGGGAAAGAGGCTGACTCTGTAAACCCCTTAGAGAGGGTTGGAAAGCACTGTGAAGCAGTATATAAGTTTAAGTGCTCTTCCTTCCTTCCTTCCTTCCTTCCTTCCTTCCTTCCTTCCTTCCCAGTGGTTAGAATGCAGTATTGCTGCCCACAGTCAGGAGTTCGATCCTCACAGGCTCAAGGTTGACTCAGCCTTCCATCCACATCTGAAATTGTTGGGGGCAAGAGGCTGACTGTAAACCGCTTAGAGAGGGCTGGAAAGCACTAGGTATAAGCAGTATATAAGTCTTAAGTGCTATTGCTATTATCAGCAAAGAAACCCAACGGATCCCTTACTGGGGACAGGAAGGGAACAGACCGACTCTAATGTTTTTATTATTGCGAAAGACGGTGGGGAATAAAGAGCGCGTTGGGTATCATTATGAAATTTTTATTAAGACGGATTGCCACACCCAGCTACTCAGAATATTTAGAGGAGGGTGAAGTTGCCAAACCCATGAATACCCAGAGGCAAACAGCGAAATAAAATTAACTCGGAAATGCTTTGCAATGCAATGCAAGATGGTCACGTAGCTGGTTGCCACTGGGCCAGCCAGGCCTCCAGATACACCTGGATAGAGCCCTGGGGTTAAAAAACACGCGTGGTCATCGCTGGGAGTTAACCTGTCTTCCTTCTTCCCTTCTAGAACTTTCCAATTAAGGCCGGCTCTTCCCACAGAAAATAAAAACAAATGCATCCCTTATTTTGTTTTGAGAAAGTGACAAACGTTTACTTTTAACTAGATGAATACTGCGGGACCCTTTAGAGTCGGTTTTCACCAGATCTGTACCAATAGGATATTTCCAATAGAGCTCTTCTTTGAGGAATCTACCTGCCCCAGAGTTTTGCTTTCTATGAGTCTCTTCCTCCCTCCCTCCCTCCCTCCCTCCCTTCCTCCTTCCCCCTCCCTCCCTCTCTCCAGCTACCTACCTACCTACCTACCTACCTATCTATCTATCTCCATCTCTCTCTCTCTCTCCATCTATCTACAAGGTTGTTGCAATGGTGAAATTCAATTTTTTTTACTGCCGGTTCTGTGGGCATGGCTTCATAGGTGTGGCATGGCTTGGTGGGTGTGGCTTTGTGGGCATTGCAGGGGAAGGATACTGCAAAATCTCCATTCTCTCCTCACTCCAGGGGAAGGATACTGCAAAATCTCCATTCCTTCCTTATTCCAGGGGAAGGATACTGCAAAATCTCCATTCCTTCCTTATTCCAGGGGAAGGATACTGCAAAATCTCCATTCCCTCCCCACTCCAGGGAAAGGATATTGCAAAATCTCCATTCCCTCCCCACTCCAGGGGAAGGATACTGCAAACTCCGCATTCCCTCCCCACTCCAGGAGAAGGATACTGCAAAATCTCTATTCCCTCTGCACTTCAGGGGAAGGATACTGCAAACTCCCCATTCCCTCCCCACTTCAGGGGAAGAATACTGCAAAATATCCATTCCCACCCCATTCCAGGGGAAGGATACTGCAAACTCCCCATTCCCTCCCCACTCTGGGGCCAGCCAAAGGTGGCATTTGCCGGTTCTCCAAACTACTCAAAATTTCAGCTACCGGTTCTCCAGAGCTTGTCAGAACCTGCTGAATTTCACCCCTGGATTGTTGCTATATGAAACAGCACTGACTTGATCGAGATCGAGATCGAGATCGAGATCTAAATGTTCTGCTATGGATACTACGAAGACTCCTCCTAGAAGGTAACAAGGAAAACAGGCCTTGAAGAGGGTAGGTAGCATCCCAGACAATCCTGCAAATATAGCTTGAGCAATACATCTGAACTGTAACATGTATGGCCCTGGTTCTTTGTGCCTGACCAAGAATCAGCATAACATCTTTGTTTATTGATTTGGGATATGAGGCACAAGCTGAAACCAACAATAAGAATTGTTTAGTAGTTTGAACAGGGATACAACGTCCTGACACAAGAGGGGTTTTTTTCTGTCTCTTTAGATTTAGGAGTCTAGTCTGCTTTTTATCTAAATACGCCGAAGGTCAGCAATTTGGTGGAAAATGCTGATTTTCAGGCGTATGTATTTATTCAAGAGGATTACCGCAAATAATGCATGAGATTCCAATAGGATTAACTCATCTATGTTGTTCACACAAACAAAAGTCGATTAAAAAAAAAAAAGGCAAACAATCCCATACCTTCCAAAGAAAACCTATCCCCGAATTTCCAGTGGTTTTTGTAGGTACAAGAAAAACTTTTTTTTAAAAAACCATAAGATTGTTTTCTGTTTTGTTGAAAAAAGATTTACAGGCATCGCCAATGGATTTCCAGTGCATCGGTAACATAAGGATAGTTCTTTTTTTCCCCAGTGTTTGTTTTTTATTTTTTCCTTCTACAACACATTACAATCATTATATCAATGTTTTTGTCATCATACCTGTACATGCACATATTATTTTGCTCCTATATTGGACACCGCCAATGGATTCGCGGCTCATCGGAATGGTTAGGAGGGTGCTGACTTTTCCATCCCGTCGTTTCTACGTTTCCTGGTAAAATGCATGGGAAAATCCCATAGGGGAGAAAAATAAATAAATAAATAAATAATTTAATTTATAGCCCGCTCTCTCTCCCCGAAGGGACTCGAGGCGGGGCACAGGGAAATTAAAAATGCATATAAAATCACAGACAGTACAATATTAAAAAAGAATTAAACAAAACCCTGTGCTAAAATCCCTAAAACTAAAACAAACGCCTAAAAACTCCTGAAAACAGTTAAGTTATCTCAAGCCGGCCAAGCAAAAGAAATGAGTTTTTAGTTTTTGACGTAAGGAGCAGAGATCCGAAGTTGTTCTTAACTCGGGGGGTAGGTCGTTCCAGAGAGTTGGGCCCGCCACAGAGAAGGCCCTTCCCCTGGGCATCGCCCGCTGGCACAGTCTAGTGGACGGCACCCGGAGAAGTCCCTCTCTGTGGGAGCAAATCGGCCGCAGGGATGTATGCGGCAGGATGCGATCCCGCAGATAACTAGGTGGGAAAACCCACTTAGGGTTAGGGTTAGGCCCCCATGAACTCAGATGGAAAAATGGACATCGCCAATGGAGTCGCGGCTCGTCGGAATGGTTAGGAGGGTGCTGACTTTTCCATCCCGTCGTTTCTACGTTTCCTGGTAAAATACATGGGAAAATCCCATAGGGAGGAAAACCAACTTAGGGTTAGGGTTAGGCCCCCATAAACTCAGATGGAAAAATGGACATCGCCAATGGATTCGCAGCTGAATGGCCCCTCCCAGAGGAAATAAAAGTGGAGCAAAGGGGGAGTGGAGCTTGCAGGAGACAATCAGTTCATTCCTCCATTCTTGCCAAGCATTGCGGCGTCTGAAAGATATCGGCCTGGCCACTCTCCAAGCCCAATAAAGGTTGTTATTGTTGAACCATACTGAAAGACTGCAGGAGAGGAAAGACTTTGCTGGAGAGGAATTGACTGTCAATTAAATAAAAGGGGTTTATCGGGACAAGGACTTGGCTTCATGCTGCTGGGACAGGCTAGGTCAGAACCGGAGAAGACGGGCCCCAATTCGCTCATGAGCTCTTGTGGTTGAGGATGGATTTCGAATGAACCGGTTCCTTTGTTTCAAGTTCTGCTATTTGGAGATCTTGTCTTGTACTGTCCTTATAACGGGCAGCTTCAAAGCCCCAACTCTCCCTTCTTACGGGCCTTATCTTGAAATTCGATTTGGACCTGACAACTGGAGTTGAAAGCCTTTCCCGGGCTCCAAACAAATAAAAGGGGCATCAGGAAGAAAAGTAATTGGGCTCTAAAGCTTGCAAATGAAATACTTTAACAGCCTCTTGGGTGCTCAGCTAACATTACAAGGCAAGATACAAAGATAAAATGACTTCTGTGCCTCAGCGGATGGGTGAGAACAGGAGAAGAGCTTTGAGGACGTTAAGAATGAACCTTTCCCCTTTGTAGCTTTATGAACCCATCTAATTAAACAAAACAGAGACTTTAAGAGGCAGGAGAATTTGCAATGCAAAGCAACCTGGAACTAACCAAAGGCAGTTCCCCCTGAAACTGAGAGTTTCCAATCCACAAGGGCTATGATATCATGACCAAGAAAAGGCAGGGCAAAACAGTCCTCACGTATGACAAAGACCTTCTTGGTGGCCAAATTCAACTATCGAAGAACCAAGGAGCAGATCAAGAGATGGGCTGTTTATCTAGGAATCTTCCCCTGTCCTCTAGGATGTCTTTCCAGGAGATTAACCTTCATCCCTGCAGGAATAGGCCTAGCAGTCTTGGGGCCTATCGAAGTATTATCAAAAACCTACAGTCACAGCATGTGCGCTCTCAGGAGGGAAAACGTTTCTCTCTTAATCCAAGTCTTAAGATCGCAGTTGAAGGACCAGTTTTGCTTGGTTGGGTGTTTGCCGCTGGGTGAGGAGCTGCTGGAGCTCCTACTGAAAAGGCTCTGTTGAAGGAAACAGCCATGGGTGAGTGCCTTTTGACAATAATAAAGTAAAGGTAAACGTTTCCCTTGTCCAGTCATATATGACTCTGGGGAGTGGTGCTCTTCCGTGGTCATGTGGTATGCGGTCAGCATGACTATACACCAGGATTCACCACCTAAAACACTCAAAGAGCCACAAAGGTTCTAACCAGAAGCCGCCCCCCCCCCATTTAATTTTGGAGCTGACTGGAAGTCCGGTTCTCCCACCATAGAGTCTCCTCCTAGCATGGCGTCCTTTTTCCTCTTCCTGTCCTAACCGAAAGCCCTATCAATTGTGGAGCCAACTGGCGACAGGGAGCCACAGCAAAGGATGAAAGAGCCACATGCGGCTCCAGAGCCACAGGTTGTTGATCCCTGCTATACACTAAGGTTAATAGACCCCCATTACCTTCCCATTGAAATGGTACCTATTTATCTACTCGCATTTGCATGCTTTCAAACTGGTATGCGGGCAAGGGCTGGGAAAGGAACGGGAGCTCACGCCCTCACGCAGCACTCGGGGTCTCGAACCTGGACGGTCTGCTTTCCAGTTGACAAACCCAGCATTTTTAACCACTGAGCTGTCATGCCCCTTTTGACAATAATAGCAAGTTGGGCCTTTCCAAATGTCTTTGCAAGTTGGGCCTTTTCAAATGTCTTTGCAAGTTGGGCCTTTCCAAATGTCTTTGCAAGTTGGGCCTTTAAAAATGTCACATGAAGTTTGAAGTCCACCGTTAACCCAAGCTCCATATTTGATGGGGTGTGGATGGGCCTTAGCAAAGGACCTTCCAGCCCTAAAATTATTTGTCAGTGGTGAGCTGCAGCTCAGAGGGAGCCTCTTAAACAGTGAGGGGGCCTGGCATTGATCTCAATTTCATCCATGGGCCTCTTTGTGAGAATAAACACAACTAGCATCGGAGCTGCATGGATTAGGTTTATTGCTTAGTTTGACATTAAAATTGCATGGCAACAATAAATAGCAAACACAGTATATATATATATGTACATTTGTTGCATCATGAGTGTTTGAACAAGGCTGAGCAAACAGACGTAAATTTCAAACTATAGTTTCAAAGTTCAGGAAGTCCCCCCCTCCCCAGATAGCTCTGGTTAATCATCCAATACCAACATCATGTTTGATAATCTCCTAATAAATATCCTGCTTTCTTTCTCACCTACCTATTGGCAAACACAATATGGTTTCTGTTGGAGGAGTTAGTTTATGATAACAAAAAAATGACACCAAAGCCAAGGTGCATCAGATTAAGGGAGTTGCATCCCAGGAAGGCTTATGTCTTTCCATAATATTTGTTAGTTTGGAAAGTTGCTACCAGGCTCACCTGGGCATCTCACCTAGAACATGGGGGTCTTCTTCTTAAAGCAAAATTTAACTATACCTGCAGACAGAAGACCTGATGTTCTGATATGGCTTCCGACATTTGGTAGAACAGGTTGATTGAGAAAAGCTTGACTTTGAGTGGGGAAATGATTTTGAACAACAAACGATAATATGAATAGTTGAACAATTAACTATTTTGTCTACAGCTCTGGGGGAATGGGCAAAAGTGAAAGGAAAGACCACTTGGGCTTGCTTAGAAGTCCTCATCCTTTATGTCCAGCTTTGTTAGCACTCTCCAAGGTCCTGATTTTTGCCTGCCTGAATGTGTTAAAGGTTAAGCCAGGTGCCAAGCAATTAACCTTGATCTCTCTAAATTTGTGAGGTGAAGGTAAAGGTTCCCCTCGCACATATGTGCTAGTCATTCCCAACTCGAGAGGGTGGTGCTCATCTCCGCTTCAAAACCGAAGAGCCAGCGCTGTCCGAAGACGTCTCCGTGGTCATGTGGCCAGCATGACTCAACGCTGAAGGCGCACGGAACGCTGTTCCCTTCCCACCAAAGGTGGTGCCTATTTTTCTACTCTCATTTTTACATACTTTTGAACTGCTAGGTTGGCAGAAGCTGGGACAAGTAAGGGGAGCTCACTCCATTACGCGGCGCTAGGGATTCGAACCGTCGAACTGCCGAACCTGATTGACAAGCTCAGTGTCCTAGCCACTGAGCCGCCACGTTCCTCTCTCTAAATGTACATAATTCTTAGTTCATTTGATCACACACTTCAGTTCATGATTCCATCAAATTTTAGAATAGACGCTCTGTCCTTGAGAAAGAGCTAATTTCAAATCAGCTTTGCTAATCACATCCTGTATCAATTCTGTTGTTTTATCGGTGACCCTTTGGAAAGCTCACTAGATGAAAAATGGTAGCTGAATGTTGATGTAGACAGGAGAAAAAAAATCTTGCTAGAAGGAAATAGTGTCTCATCGCCAGAATTAACCCTGATCTTTCTAAATTACGTAACATGCCAGAACCTGGTGGACTGAGCTGGCCCCTGATCTACAAAATCTTGCCTGCCTTAACCTGGTCTGTTTGAGTTGGCTGATTAACTTTATCTGGATCTCACCAGTAAAGCTTGTTTTCCTTTCAGGCTACAGATTACAGATCAGCAATTAAATTCTTTAAGGTTCAAATCACTGAACTTTAAAAACCAAAGGATATAATTAGGGAGAAAACTTCAGTTCCATTTTAAAGTTGCAGGTTTTTCCTTCTGACACACAAGAGCATTCAGAAATCGAACATCTAGGGGCAATGCTTATCTGATTCTAGTTTATTTTTATGGAAATAACAATTTCTTTCCTTTAAAAGAATGGGGCATTTCTTGAGGAACGGCAAACTGGCATTATTATGTATTTTTCCTTATTATTTATGGTGGCCATTTTTCCCCCTCGCTGTATTTCTATGGCTGTTGCAACAACCAAATACTGATACAATATAAATGTTAAAAAATGGTGTCCTTTTTACTTTTAATCAGGTTGCTGTGTAAGGACAAGCAATAAGAGCAGGTTAAGCAGAATAACAGAGTTGTAAGGCACCTTGGAGGTCTTCTAGTCCAACCCCCCGCTCAAGCAGGAAACCTTATACCATTTCAGACAAATTTGTTCTTGAAAACTTCCAATGTTGTAGCATTTACTTCTGGAGGCAAATCGTTCCACTGATTCATTGTTCTGTCAGGAAATTTCTCCTTAGTTCAAGTTTTTATCCATTGCTTCTTGTCCTGCCCTCAGGTGCTTTGGAGAATAGCTCGACTCCCTCTTCTTCGTGGCAACCCCTGAGATATCGGAAGACCGCTATCATGTCTCCCCTAGTCCTTCTTTTCATTAAACTAGACCCACCCAGTTCCTGCAACCGTTCTTCGTATATTTTAGCCTTCAATCCCCTAATCATCCTTGTTGCTCTTCTCTGGACTCTTTCTAGAATCTCAACGCCGTTCTAGAATCTCAACGTCATTCAAGCAGGAATGACACCTTTTCTTTCTGAGATATTTAACCTTCTCCTTTTCCATCTTTCACGTCTTTGGGTTCTGTTTACCTTTGGTAAGAAGATACAACATGATCAGAAGGGGTTTCTGGATTTCTAGACATTATCTGTTGTTCTTCAGCAAGAATAGGCATCCTTTTGGGACAAGGAGTTAAGCCGTGACACGGAATAAATAACTTGATTAAGTTGGGACTCTGGAATATTCTTCCACCGATGTGTTCATGCCGCATCTCCATATGCTTAGCAACCATTATAATGTCCCTCAGCATGACGCTGGCACCCCCCAAGTGCGCCCTGAGCTTCCAGTGTTGCTAATGAATAGGTCGTTCGCCCGTCCCCTGAGCTGGCATGCCCAACAGAAAGGATGCGTGTTGAATCCCTGGCACACAGATCCTCATTAATGAAGGTTATGCAACTCCTTGTTTACTTCTGCCAAAGGGGACATTCAACTCTCGGTGGTGGGTGGCAGCTTGCTAATGAATGTCTCTCCAAAGCTGAGGAAGATATTTAACAATGGGTCTAACGCAGAGGGATGACTCTGGGATCGTCTGGGTTATGGAACAGGTGAGCTGCTAATAAGCTATGGGCTAAAGGTGCCCCAGACATCTAGCCAAGTTTGAATGAAAAGATGGTTTAAAAAGTCATCATCATCATCATCAAGTTCTCTGCAGAGCACAAAGCAAAGTGTTTTCCAGCGGTTTCAATCATTTACAGAAGGAGTCAGTAACCTTTTGGACCTCAGGGACCACTACATTTATAATTTTAAAACCTGCGGACCAATAATATGACCTGCCTAATGAGCGGCTGGGTGAGTGTGGCAAGGTGGTCATGTGGCTGGGTAGGCAGGGCCAACTGGATGTCACTCACATCAAGGGATGCCTTGCCACCTCCCCTCCCAGCCTCTCCTCACCTGTCCATCCAGCCTCCTTAGGGCCCCAACTGGAAGAAGTTATTGGAGCTATGGAAAAAGGAAAAGGAAAGTAGCAATCTAGGTGAAAGGCAGAGCAAAATGCAATCCATGGTGGAGCACATTTGTTGGAATCCAGACCACGATAGCATCTTTGAAGGGGAGGAAAGACTATCTATCTATCTATCTATCTATCTATCTATCTATCTATCTATCTATCTATCTATCTATCTATCTATCTATCTATCTATCTATCTATCTATCTATCTATCTATCTATCTATCTATCTATCTATCTATCTATCTATCTATCTATCTATCTGGCTCTGTGTATGTTTGTGTATGTTCCGGAATAACACTGGAACGCCCAAGAAATTTCAACCAACTGGTACACAAATGACTTACTCTCTGGAAAAAAAATACTGTGTGGGGTAACACCCCTAACACCCCTTAGTGTGTGTCTGTGTCTGTGTCTGTGTCTGTGTGTATTCCAGCATAACTCTGGAACGCCTGGGCCGCTGAAATGAAAAGGAATGAATTATAGTGTCAAATCACAGTCTGTTTGACAGTGATCGTGTGCATTTTGGATTTGTGTGTGTGTTCCAGCATTACTTTGACTTGACGCTATAGATATAATTCCTTCCTTTTCCTGTCTAATACAGGATTAGCATAAATACCTGGGCAATGCCCGCTTATCAGCTAGTTGTAAACATTTACTGCAAGGCTTGTTGAAAGTTCTTATCAGTGAATTATGGCTCTTCCTCCAATCATTGTGATATTAGTGTTTATATACCAGGGGTATATCTCTTTCTTAGCGGGGTGGGGTGGGGTGGAGAAGGAATCTGTTTGTGCTATTTCCAGGGCCTTTCGGTAGATCATTTTGCCATGCAGAGAATCGGGAGCTGCAATGCCTTCATTCTGCATTCTGCTCAGCTCTCTGGGCAAGCGTCACCTACCGACATTTGTCAGTTGAGCTGAGTTTGCAAGTTGCTACGCGGGGCCGGTTGGAGCAAGCTGGAATGTGAGCTGCTTCTCCGAGGCTGTCGCTCAGCCAAGTCTTCTCCAGAGCTGGAGGATTCAGAGCAGATTGAAAGATCACCAAGGAAGAGAGGATTTTGTGTCTTGAAGATGGTTCGTACTTGGAGTCACACCTCGACTTCCCCCATGCTGTTTGGCTTTGGGGGGGGTTGGTACTCTGGTGCCACTCGGGCTGGAAAGATGTGATTTATGACTCAGCATGTTTCGTGAACCCATCAAACCCTGGCTTAATTATATGCGTAGACTCAACATCCATATCTTGCACATTAAGGTGTAATGTGTCTGCCTGAACCTTCTTTCCTTCCTTAGAGGGAAGACCTGAATTAATAGGATTGCCAAGATTGTGGGTTATCATGCTCCTGTAAGCATGCCACTTAAATAACTTCCCAGCAGCTGGTTGAATAGCAATAGCATTTAGCATTTAGACTTATATGCCGCTTCATGGTGCTTTACAGCCCTCTCTAAGCGGTTTACAGAGTCAGCTTATTGCCCTCAACAATCTGGGTCCTCATTTTGCCCACCTCGGAAGTCAACCTTTGAGCCTTTGAGCCAGTTGCAGTCAACTGGCAGTCAGCTGAAATAGCCTGCTGTACTGCACTCTAACCACTGCACCACCGTAGCCCATAAAACATGCCCCCTACCAAGCTGTGCATTGATCACTTCTGTAGATTTAATGTGGAAACAATCAAGAGGGCAGCCATCATGATGTGGTTGAAACGTTACCTTTTCAACGTACAGAATAGAAGGTTTTCATCTGTGGCTGTCTTCGTGACTTCTCTTCACACACACACACACACACACACACACACACACACACACAGACACACACACACACAGACACACACCACATCCCATGCCTGGTCCTCCACTGGATGGTCAAATTAAGGGGTAGGAGAAGCTCCAGAATCCTGCTCTGAGCATAGAGCTAGCTCCCACTGCAAGGCAGATGTTTGAAGAGCTACCCATCCAGCCAAAGTTCAAACACGGCCATTGTCCTCCTGGCATAGGATACTTGGCATGTGATTTCTATTGGATCTCTGCCTGCTTCCCAGCTGTAGAAGTGAGACTCTTCTGGTAGAAGATGCTGGAAGGCCAAAGGCAGACAGCTCATGTGCAGTGCTGGCTCTGCAGTCAAGGTACGTTAAAGGTGTTGGCAGGTCAGGTAAGGTAACCTTACCTGTCTTTGCAACTCGAGTGGGAATTATAATTGCTTTGGAATAGCTTGCTATGTTCAGCCAGGAATTGTTGGCGCTCAACCACGTGGGGAATGGAGCAAAGGGAAGGTCAGGTCAAGCGCTGATCCACTTTCACCCAAAACTCATCCCCTTGTGCAAGTTCTCTGATGCCAAACAGGTTTAAGTTCTCGGGAATCAGTTGCCATCCAGGCAGTATTTGCCAAGAAGAATTTGGTTTATACCAACATGGCTTCTTGAACCACAATGCAGAGGGTTCAGAGAATATGCTAAACCATGGGTGCCCAACCATGGTTGCTGGACTATGTTCAAGCCAACTGTGTCATGGGTCAGCGTGATGTGGGAAGACAATCAATATGATCTATTTCAGTCTGTCTTACCAGGTTCTTTCAAGCCAGTTCCTGTGAAAGATCTACCATGATCTACAGCTTTGTGTTTTCCGAACCCAGGTCAGGTGGGCTCAACGCACAAACCATAGTCAAAGTGAGTTGTCTGAAAGTTGTAGGGATGAATTTAAGGTTCAGGCGTTACTGATCTGGCATCCTGCAGGTTGGACTTCAAATTTAGAACATAGAGCCCTAGAACATCAGAGTTGGAAGGGACCTTGGAGGTCTTTTGGTCCAACTTCCTGTGCAAGCAGGAGACCCTGTACTGTTCTGACTGAGGCTTCCTGAGAGCATGGAGCAAACTCCTGGTCCTGACCAAAACCCCTTTTATTAATTGACTGTGAATTCTGCTCATTCACATCCAGCAAATGTCTTTCAAGGGAGGATTTACGGTCACAGACCTTATCTGGCTTGGAGAGCTGCCAGGCCGATATCTGCAAAACTTGGCAAGGAATCTTGGAGAGTCACGAACTAATGAAGCAAACCAACTGTCTCCTGCAAACTCCACTCCCCTTTCGCTCCTCTTTTATTTCCTCTGGGAGGGGCCATTCATTATCCACCTGCGGCCTTACTCCCAAGTTGATCCCTGTTCTTTAGCTGTTCCCTTCATCTGGCCACTCTGCGCATGCGCACACTGGGAACAGGTTCCAGCTGTTCCTCTGCCTTACTGATGTCTGACTCTGAAGGCAGCTGATAACTGGCATACGGCCCTGGCCCCCTCTCTGCCTCCGACACAGAGTCTTCCCCAGACTCCGGGACTGGCCCATGTTCCTCCCCAACCTCCTCACTGTCTGAATCTGTTGCTGGCTCCACTGGCCGCTGGCCAGCCACAACACATACGAACAAACGGCTGACCTGTCTCACAATGGGAGTTTACCAAAAAGCAACCCCCTTCTGTTTTTGGCACATTATGCTAAGCACAACAACGGTATTGTGTTCATAGTTTTCCAATTTTCTTGGGGTTTGGATGGATTTGGCATTCAATCTAGCCCACCCCTGGACATGAAGTGTTAATGCCACTGTATAGTGCCTTGGTAAGGCCACACTTGGAATACTGCATACAGTTTTGGTCGCCACGATGTAGAAAAGATGTGGAGAGTCTGGAAAGAGTGCAGAGAAGAGCAACCAAGAGGATTAGGGGACTGGAGGCTAAAACGTATGAAGAACGGTTGCAGGAGCTGGGTCTGTCTAGTTTGATGAAGAGAAGGACCAGGGGAGACATGATAGCAGTGTTCCGATATCTCAGAGGGTGCCACAAAGAAGAGGGAGTCAAACTATTCTCCAAGGCACCTGGGGGCAGGACAAGAAGCAATGGGTGGAAACTAATCAAGGAGAGAAGCAACTTAGAACTAAGGAGAAATTTCCTGACAGTGAGAACAATTAATCAGTGGAACAGCTTGCCTCCAGAAGTTGTGAATGCCCCAACCCTGGAAGTCTTTAAGAAGATGTTAGACAGCCATTTGTCTGAAATGGTATAAGGTTCCTGCCCACGCAGGGGGTTGGACTAGAAGACCTACAAGGTCCCTTCCAACTCTGCTATTGTATTGTATTGTATTGTATTGTATGACCCAAGAGTCTTTGGTAGAGAAACGAGCGTCTTCTTCTTGGTTGTTTTTTGTTTCTGATGATGCATCCGTTTTCTGAAGAACCAAATCCTTAACTGCTTCTCGGCCCCTGTTAGATTCTGCATCCAGGCACTGCTGGTTGCTAAGCAGCTGTTAGCCAACATCCAAAGTCAATATGTACTTTCCCTCTGCCGTCAGCTGAGTTAAAGATTACTCCGAATAAAGTTTCCATTTTGTGTTTTGATGGCTTTGTGTGTGAAGCTTGCCAGTCATGGTCCATATTTTGGAGACTCCAGCCTTGCCCAGCCATCTGCATTGCCCATCCTTTCCAACCAGGGGGACCAATGTCCAGGGAGTAGCCCTCCCTTGCCAGCCCCCATTAAACAGATTATCCCTGCGCTAAAAACCCCTATACTAAAATTACTTTACAATCCCCTAAAACCTAATTAAAAGACGGAAGACTAACCTAGGCCGGCCAAGCAGAAGAAGTGTGGATGCTTCTTATGTGCAGAATTATAATTTTTCCACTGAGAGAGCTCCGGATTGGGAAAATTAATGAAGATGACAAAAATTCCCTAGATTATCCAAAATGTGGAGTCACCCAGAAGAAATGGAGCTTTTCCAAATTTGAAACAATCAATTTCCAGATAGATTTTTATCATTTTCTTTTTCTGTGCTCTTCTTTGAATTTAGAAGTATTTTCCTTTCTTTCTTTTTCTTTCTTTTTCTTTCTTTTTCTTCCTTCCTTCCTTCCTTCCTTCCATCCATCCATCCATCCATCCATCCTTCTTTCTTTCTTTCTTTCTTTCTTTCTTTCTTTCTTTCTTTCCTTTCTCTTCCTCTCTCTCTCTCTGTCTATCTTTCTTTCTTTTTCTTTCTTTTTCTTTCTTTTTCTTTCTTTTTCTTTCCTTTCTTCCTTCCTTCCTTCCGTCTTTCTTTCTTTCTTTCTTTCTTTCTTTCTGTCTGTCTGTCTTTCCTTTCTCTTCCTCTCTCTCTATCTTTCTATCTTCTTTCTTTCTTTTTCTTTCTTCTTTCTGCCTATCTCTTTCTTTCTTTCTTTCTTTCTTTCTTTCCTTCCTTCTTTGAATAGCACAATAGAAATCACTGCAGGAAATTAGAGAAATAGGATTATTTTAAAAAAAATTAACCTGTACTGTATCTTTTTAAAGTACTTGTATATTTTTAGCAATGATATATCCCTCATTGGTGTATGGTGGGTACACTGAATCCCTCTTCATTATTATTTATTTAGGTATTTTGTTCAGGTCTTGTTTTTCCCCAGGTGCTGTCTGGGAGTTTCTCACAATATCTCTTTATTTTCAATCCCAGCGTAAGGCCTTAATCTCTGTACTCATCTCCTGTTTAAAAAAACACACACACAGCAACACAATCTCACAGGGTTTAGTCATTTTACAAAGCCCTGCACACTACTGAGAGCAATCTGTTGGGCTTAGCAAGGTCCTTTCTTGTGCTCAGACAGGGGTCAAGCCAGCCTTTTCATGTCTGAAAATAATTAACCTTTCCTCCTTTAAATTTTCCAAAAAACGTGGGTAGAGTTTTGCCAAGTTTCAAGCCCGACACGGTTTTTTTTTTTTTTTTTTTACGGCTTAAAGGACGAGCACCTGCAGCAAAATTTTATGACTGGAAAAACAATTTAACACGGCAAAAATCTCTCTTGAAATCCGATGTTTAGCTGGTCAATTGTTAATGCAGCTCCCCTCTTGGGCCTTGGAACCGGCTTCTTGCAAATCCTCGGGAGCCAATCCATAACGCCCGTTTCACCCTCTGGTAGCACTGTGACCTTTCGGAGGAAACTGACCTCGTCCAGAAATAAAATTGGTTCGCCCTGTCACAACTCCATGGCGCAACTCTCACTATTTGCACAGGCGGCCTTGTCAGATGATTCAATCCCAGCTCAGCTGAGCAAAGATTAGAGAAGGTGGCCGAGCCACGACCGGCCAATAGTAAACCTTCCAAGCTGGCAAAAGCAGAGGTCAGCCAAATGGCCATACCACCTACAACCGGTTGCAAACTTTCCTCTTGGGTCAATTAACTCCCCCCCGTCTCCCGCTCCCTCCTCCATCAATTAGATTTTTCATTTCGTTCCTCCTCCCCTCCTCTTCCTGAGGCTACTTTTTGCTTTTAGCAATCAATGATTTTTCCAGAGATAAAATTCCAGAGTATTTTTGGGTCCTTTCAGTCCCGATAATGTATAACAACAATGAAGGTGTTTCATGGCGTAAAGGTCACATCGTCGTGTGGGAGGGGAAAAAAGCCTGCTGCTTTGCATTCTTTTCCTTCCTGCCCCCTATTTCTCTCTTCCCCCCTTTCTTAAAAACAACACAAAATGTGACACATCAAGCTATTTGCACAAGAGTCCATTGGAAATAAAACATTGCCCCACCCGGACAATTAAAACTATAGAAGGGAACAAGAAGAAACACGCATGAGTTTTATCATTGTTATCCTGACTGCTGGTTTGCATCGCTGCGGTTCGTGGGAGAGCGAAGCGTTAGGAAGGGAAAAAAATATATCCGTGCGTTAAAAGTTGCTTTCAAAAGTTCCGACAGCCCCACGTGGCCCTTTGTGAGAGGAGTGTGGGATTGCAACTCTCATTTACTGTGGCAGCCTGGGGAGGATGGGAAGTGTAATCCAAAGTATTGTGTAGAGGGCTTCAGTAGGCAAGAACCAGACCAGCATAAATGCAAAAATGGAACTGAGGAACTGCAGGGAAATGCCTGTAATTTATAATCTTAGGCCCATAGGGCCTTAACCAATCATAGAACTAGGAAAAAGCCCACCCAAATATAAATGTTCTACATTTCCCTCCTAAAGAGTTGGGGTCATCTAAAGGTTAGTTTCGCTTCAGCACAGTTAACAGTTGGGGTCATCTAAAGGTTAGTTTCACTTTAGCACAGTTAACAGTTGGGGTCATCTAAAGGTTAGTTTCACTTCAGCACAGTTAACAGTTGGGGTCATCTAAAGGTTAGTTTTGCTTCAGCACAGTTAACAGTTGGGGTCATCTAAAGGTTAGTTTCGCTTCAGCACAGTTAACAGTTGGGGGTCATCTAAAGGTTAGTTTCGCTTCAGCACAGTTAACAGTTGGGAGTCATCTAAAGGTTAGTTTCGCTTCAGCACAGTTAACAGTTGGGGTCATCTAAAGGTTAGTTTTATTTCAGCACAGTTAACAGTTGGGGTCATCTAAAGGTTAGTTTCGCTTCAGCACAGTTAACAGTTGGGGTCATCTAAAGGTTAGTTTTACTTCAGCACAGTTAACAGTTGGGGGTCATCTAAAGGTCAGTTTCGCTTCAGCACAGTTAACAGTTGGGATCATCTAAAGGTTAGTTTTATTTCAGCACAGTTAACAGTTGGGGTCATCTAAAGGTTAGTTTTACTTCAGCACAGTTAACAGTTGGGGTCATCTAAATGTTAGTTTCACTTTAGCACAGTTAACAGTTGGGGTCATCTAAATGTTAGTTTCACTTTAGCACAGTTAACAGTTGGGGTCATCTAAAGGTTGGTTTTACTTCAGCACAGTTAACAGTTGGGGTCATCTAAAGGTTAGTTTCGCTTCAGCACAGTTAACAGTTGGGGGTCATCTAAAGGTTAGTTTCGCTTCAGCACAGTTAACAGTTGGGGGTCATCTAAAGGTTAGTTTCGCTTCAGCACAGTTAACAGTTGGGGTCATCTAAAGGTTAGTTTTATTTCAGCACAGTTAACAGTTGGGGTCATCTAAAGGTTAGTTTTACTTCAGCACAGTTAACAGTTGGGGTCATCTAAATGTTAGTTTCACTTTAGCACAGTTAACAGTTGGGGTCATCTAAATGTTAGTTTCACTTTAGCACAGTTAACAGTTGGGGTCATCTAAAGGTTAGTTTCGCTTCAGCACAGTTAACAGTTGGGGTCATCTAAAGGTTAGTTTCGCTTCAGCACAGTTAACAGTTGGGGTCATCTAAAGGTTAGTTTTATTTCAGCACAGTTAACAGTTGGGGTCACCTAAAGGTTAGTTTCACTTTAGCACAGTTAACAGTTGGGGTCATCTAAAGGTTAGTTTTACTTCAGCACAGTTAACAGTTGGGGTCATCTAAAGGTTAGTTTCGCTTCAGCACAGTTAACAGTTGGGGTCATCTAAAGATTAGTTTCACTTTAGCACAGTTAACAGCTGGGGTCATCAAAAGCAGGGGTAGTCAACCTTTTTATACCTACCGCCCACTTTTGTATCTCTGTTAGTAGTAAAATTTTCTAACCGCCCACCGGTTCCACAGTAATGGCGATTTATAAAATAGGGAAGTCAATTAAATTTTTAAAAAAGGAAAGTGCTTCAGTATCGGACAAACTCCCTACCGCCCACCAAGAAAACTGGAGCGCCCGCTAGTGGGCGGTAGGGACCAGGTTGACTACCACTGATCTAAAGGTTAATTTCACTTTAGCACAGTTAACACAACTATATACATTCAATACATAACACAGAGCATTGGGATGAGAAGATTTGAGGTGACAACCCACTGCACGACAGGAAGCTTTAGGATTATTTAAGGCTTTTTCTTATCCTGCCTTTTTTCTTTTTATGAATAACTCAAGGCGGTGAACATACCTAATACTCCTTCCTCCTCCTAGTTGCCTGCAGTGTGCTCTGCGTGGCCATCCAAGCTTTGCCACATCCAAATACTGTAGAAAAGCCGACTTTCTTGAAAAGACTTCCAGTTGGGGGTCCTTCAAAAGGGGAGTGGGTTCTTTTAAAAAAAAATTGAAACGTTTTTAATATTTATTTTCATATAAGTAGCCACAGGTATGCCATTACATCTTAACAAACACTATTATGATTCCAATAGTATATCAATTCTTCTCACCATCTACCCACCATAACTATCATTTGCTCTTCTGCTTTCCATATACCATATTATACCCTGTTCTGCAGCAGCACTATCTCCTCTCCCTCTCTCCTCTATACAATACAATAGCAGAGTTGGAAGGGACCTTGGAGGTCATCTAGTCCAACCCCCTGCCTAGGCAGGAAGCCCTATACCATTTCAAACAAATGGCTATCCAACATCTTCTTGAAGACTTGCTGTGTTGAGGCATTCACAACTTCTGGAGGCAACTTCTGTTCCACTGACGAATTGTTCTGACTGTCAGGAAATTTCTCCTCAGTTCTAAGTTGCTTCTCTCCTTCATTAGTTTCCACCCATTGCTTCTTGTTCTGCCCTCAGGTGCTTTGGAGAATAGCTTGACTCCCTCTTCTTTGGGGCAACCCCTTAGATATTGGAAGACTGCTATCATGTCTCCCCTGGTCCTTCTCTTCATCAAACTAGATCTACCCAGCTCCTGCAACCGTTCTTCATATGTTTTAGTCTCCAGTCCCCTAATCCTCTTGGTTGCTCTTCTCTGCACTCTTTCTAGAGTCTCATATCTTTTCTACATCGTGGTGACCAAAACTGAATGCCGTATTCCAAGTGTAAATAATCTTCCTCCCTCTCTCCCTCCCTCCCTCCCTTCCTTCCTTCCCTCTACCATCCCTCTCTTCTCTACTTCCTCTTCCTCACTCCTTCTACTTAAAGGGGGAGTGGGTTCTATGGTGATTCCGTGGTTGTCATCGTACAGACTTCCACTCCTCCTGCAGATGCTCCTAAGCTTGCGTTGTTTGGCTCAGATTTCTCCCGTTAAGCAGTTGAGTTTTACAAGAAAAAAGGCACAATGGAAATGAATCGGCATCACCCTGGTATTTCTGGCTTTGAAAAAGCACACACGTCCCTCTAGGTCAGAGGTTCCCAAACTTGGCAACTTTAAGACTTTGTGGACTTCAACTCCCAGAATTCTGGGGAGTTGAAGTCCACAAGTCTTAAAGTTGCCAAGTTTGGGGACCTCTGCTCTAGATCTTAACAAACTTTGCTGGGAGGCAGCAGATATTCCTAATCTCCACCCTTCTTCTTTTTCTTTTTTCTTTTTTTGTCCTTCTTTCATCCTTGTTTATTTATCATCGGCTCAACGTGACAACTCGCTGGATACTTCTTTTCAACAAGCCACCAGCCCATTTACTGCTGTAAAATCAAGATGACCTTTCCTGACATATCAGAAGAAAATAGCTTTCTTCCAAGCACACCATTCCGGGAATACTTGCTTTGATACGCAGTATCTTAAAACGGGCAGACAAGTTGCCTTATCTCGGTAGTCTTTATCTGGCTGGGATACTAATGGACCTTCGTTCTATCCCACCCATCCAGTCTCTACGATCTTTCTTTTCCCCCCTCTAGGATTCATTCCACAGTCTATTGCCCCTCTAAAATTAATTGGCTGGTTGCCATCACAGTTACATTAGGTTGAGGCAATTGCAAAATGGTCATCTTGGCTAGGAATAGGGCTTACGGGTCAAGGACTGGATGCCCCTCAGTTGGTGGCGGTCCACAATTCAGTGAGAATTTATGGACAGGATGAATTCCGTAAAGAAGATGGTTAACAGAGGAAGGTAAAGGTGGAAGAGTGGAAGAAGGACTTTTGGATAAAAAGTATTTGTGTTTATTTATTCAATAAATATTTTTTTTTAATTCAGTAGTAAATAAATTTATTTATTCAATAAAAAAGTCAATTGGGACGAGGTGGCTCAATGGCTAAGACGCTGAGCTCATCAATCAGAAAGGTCGACAGTTGGGCGGTTCGAATCCCTAGCGCCGCGTAATGGAGGGAGCTCCCGTGACTTGTCCCAGCTCTTGCCAACCTAGCAGTTCGAAAGCATGTAAAAATGCAAGTAGAAAAAATAGGAGCCACCTTTGGTGGGAAGGGAACCGCATTCCGTGCGCCTTCTTTGGCATTGAGTCATACCGGCCATATAACCACGGAGACATCTTCGGACAGCGCCGGCTCTTTGGCTTTGAAACGGAGATGAGCAGGGCTCCCTAGAGTTGGGAATGACTAGCATGTATGTGCGAGGGGAACCTTTACCCTTCTTCAACAAATTCATATAACTTTCCAACTCACCCAGGTGACTCTGGGCAGCTTACAATGCAGAAGTAAGTGGTGACATTCACTGGCAGCAGATGAGGCACTGGCCACCAAATTAGCAAAAGAATCGGATGAATTCTTGGAGGACGTTATGCTATTTCTCCTCCCAAATCACTTTGCATTAAGAAAATACTTGCTAGGGAATGTGAATTTAAGGAACCAATTCAGCTGTGAACCCAAAGTCCCACATGTCACCTACTGTAGCTTCAGTGTGACTTGGAGATTTTTTGGTCTGATTCTTAACAGCTGAAATTCCAAATGCCCATTGGACACGATGTTTCTTCCCTCTGCACCGCCAAATGGAAATGAACTTCGCCAAAACTGCCTCAGCACTTCTAACAGAAGAGAATATCTGTAGCTCAGGGCTGAATGGTGGAGTTCTTGTTGTTTTCTGAGTTTGGTTGTTTGCTTGCAGATGTTTCTTTACTCAGCTACGTAACCTCATTGACGCGTTGCTCCCTGTTGATATACAGCAGCTTGCCCTGTAGTTTTGGTGGGAGTTTCTTGTTCAGTGTTTGTCTGGTGTTAATCTCTGCTTATCTGGGTGTTGGCTGCTGGGGAGGACCAAGGACTCCTTTATGGCTTGGATAAAGGATCGTCCCCACCTGTGAGATTCTTCTCCCACCGTGATCCACTAGCTTTCTCTCAGAGGGTAGCCATTCACTGCTCACGAAAGCTATAGCTTTCTTCCATTAATAGAAATGGCACTTAGACTTATATACCGCTTCATGGTGCTTTTGCAGCCCTCTCTAAACGGTTTACAAAGTCAGCCTCTTGCCCCCCAACAATCGGGGTCCTCGTTTCACCCACCTCGGAAGGAGGGAAGGCTGAGTCAACCTTGAGCCTGGTGAGATTCGAACTGCCAAATTGCAGGCAGCAGACGTAGCCTGCAGTACTGCACTCTAACCACTGCGCCTCTGTGGCTCATAATTCGTTGCTCTCCTTCAAAAGGCAGACATCTTTAATGCTACTGAGCGCAGATATTCTATATGCCCTTCTGATCAAACAGCCTTTCTTTTTCTCAGCCTCATCGATGTAGGAAAAAGCGCGAGGGGGTATCCATGATAGACAGGTGTCTCTTCCAAGATCGCTGTATTTTGTGTGTGCGGTCAGCATCTATGATTGCACCATATACATTGAATAGCCACCGCTTTGTGAATCCTGAGAAAAATGCACACACCTCCTTCCTGGTGGAGGGAGAAACAGTGACACATTCATGAATAAAATGAATTTAGTCATCACTGTCATCTTTTGTGCAGCTTCAGGGTGAGTCACCATTGGCCAAGAGAGGACTTTTTAACAGAAGAGACAGTGGGATAATTTCCTTGCAAATGGCTAATTGTGGCTCTCCCTGAGTCAGGCTCGCTGTTTTCTGATCATGACGGATTTGGGAACATTTCCTGTCACAGCTCCTCACTCCTTGCTGTTTTTTTCCAACTTGGCAAACTCCAAGTGAGCTGGGAAGTCGTCCTCCTCCTCCTCCTCCTCCTCCTCCTCCAACCGTTGCTTTGTGGTGACAAGGATGGATGTTGCTGAAGAACATCTGCAGGGCGGCAGAAAATCTTGGATGTCTAAGCAGATGTTGGCATCTCCCTTGCGACGCCGGCTACCACTGTCTTTGGGCCAGCCCTTCCCCAGACGAGAGCCTCTGTGGTCCAAGAAGACAGATGGTGGTTCAAATTTCAGACTCCACTGACTCATCACTAGCTTTCAAGCTCACCCGCTGATGTCACACGATTGGAAGCAGAGCCAGCTTCCCCCAAAGGGGAGAAAAAAAGGCTTCGGTGCAAAAGGAAATCCGCACAGGAAATGAGCTCTCTGGCTGGAACCAAAGAGGAGTTAAAATGTGGATATAATTTGTCGTGACAAACGGATGTCCAATAATGGTGTGCTTAAAAAAACCCACCAAGACCCCAAAGTTCAAAAGACACAACAAGCCCTGGGTCCTTTTGGAGAAGGGCGGGATATAAATTGAATAAAATAAATAAATAAAATAAATAAAATAAAAGCATACACGGTTTTCCCGAAAATAAGCCCTCCCTGGATAATAAGCCCAACTGGGCTTTTGAACACAGGTGCTAAAATAAGCCCTCTGCAAAAATATTGCAACACAGCAGCAGCCATGAAGTGACCATGCTCACCGCCTCCTGGACCTCAAAAATAATAAGACCTCCCCAAAAATAAGGCCAAGTGCTTATTTCAGGGGTCAAAAGAAAATAAGACCCTGTCTTATTTTGGGGGGAACACGGTAGAAGGTTGTCAGAAAGTGCTGAGTTCATCAGTTATCCAATCAATTCTCTTGCTGCTGATCAGTGGTGGGTTTCACATTTTTTTAGAACCTACTCTCTAGGTGTGGCCTATTTTGTGGGCGTGGCTTGGCAGTCATGTGACAGGGTGGGAGTGGCCAACTTGTAAAATGTGGTGAAACTCATTTAGCAATGTTCTTGCTTAGCAACCAAAATTTTGGGCTCAGTTGTGATGATAAATTCTCTTTCCTTCCTTCCTTCCTTCCTTCCTTCCTTCCTTCCTTCCTTCCTTCCTTCCTTTCTTTCTTTCTTTCTTTCTTTCTTTTTTTCTTTCTTTCTGCCTTCCTTTCCTTTCCTTCTCATTGGGTTACCAGCAGCGGCAAGCCAGACTTACTTCTGGGTCCACCGGTGGAACCCCCTCTCACCGGCTCTCTAAATTTCACCCTCCGGCTCTTGCGAGTAGGTGCCAGCCTGCAGAAACCCACCACTGCTGCTGATCTATCAAATGATATCTGAGGCGAAGGAAAAGAGGTTTTGTGAATTCTTTTGCGAATGATTCCTTAAGAGGAAATGTCTGTTGTCTGAGGAGCTAATTTTGCTCCAGTAAGGCTGGCCTTGAAATATCAAGGGATCAAACGAGCGACAGAAGTTCTTGGTCTTCTTTCTTCTTCACTTATTCGTTAAACAGGTATCCCCAAAACATGCCATCCATCCCAAGGAAAGAATTGCCAAAAAAAATAGCGTTTCGACAGACAAAAATCCCAGCAGTGAACAGTTTGTGCTTCTAACTAAGTCCTGAAACATTCAGTCCCTCCCGACAGATCTACATATGTAATATAATCTACGGCATTCTGCTGATTAAAATAGCCACTGGGAAATACCCCCACGTCAAATACCAAGGGCTGCTGATAATTTTCCCAGTCCAGTTTTTTTACAAAATGTGAAGATCTTTCTCCTTTGACCTGGGTGGCTACATGGACAGTGAGAGTAACTCCCTGCCTGGGCTTCAGAAGTAAGAATCAGTTGAAAACAAAACATGTCTTTCTGTGCAGTCTCTTTCACTGTACTTTGTGCAACACAGGGTTGTCCAATTTTGCAAGATGATGGGCCTTGTTCTGACCGAGGCTTCCCAAGAGCAGGAAGCAAACTCCTTGTCCTGACAAAAAACCCTTTTTATTACTTGACCACACTTGGCCAATAAAGAATTCTACTCTACTCTACTCTACTCTACTCTACTCTACTCTACTCTACTCTACTCTACTCTACTCTACTATACTCCACTCCACTCCACTCCACTCCACTCCACTCCACTCCACTCCACTCCACTCCATTCTATTCTATTCTGATTTCTATTCCATTCCCTATTCCATTCCATTCTGTTTTGTTCTATTCTATTCTATATTTTCTTTTCTTTTCCATTCAATTCCATTCCATTCCACTATTCTATTCCTATTCTACATTGAGAGTTTCTGCACCAGAGACAAATCCCTTGTGTGTCCAATCATGCTTGGCAAAATAAAGCCTATTCTATTCTATTCTATTCTATTCTATTCTATTCTATTCTATTCCATTCTATTCTTTCCTATTCCTATTCTATCCTATTCCTATTCCTATTCCTATTCCTATCCTATCCTATCCTATCCTATCTTTATTTTATTTATTTTTATTTATTTATTAAATTTATACCCCGCCCTTCTCCAAATGGACCCAGGGCGGCGCACAGGGATGTTAAAATAGATACAAAATATATAAAATATATCAAAATTTAAAATACTTATTCTAATAAATAAACCCTGCGCTAAAAACCGAATTAAAATCCCAAATTTAAAACTATCTAATAATCAGTATGGAGGTTACGCTAGGCCGGCTAGATGGAATAGGTGTGTCTTCAGACACTTGCGGAAGAGGCGGAGGTCGGAGATGGTGCGGAGTTCAGGGGGTAGGTCGTTCCAAAGGGCAGGGCCCGCCACAGAGAAGGCTCTTCCCCTGGGTGTCGCCAGTCGGCATTGTCCGGCCGACGGCACCCTGAGGAGGCCCTCTCTGTGGGAGCGTATCGGTCTGAGGGATGTATGGGGCAGGAGGCGGTCTCGCATATAACTAGGCCCCGAGCCATGGAGCGCTTTAAAGATGGTCGTCAAGACCTTGAAGCGCACCCGAAAGACCACAGGAAGCCAGTGCAGCTCGCGCAGGATCGGTGTTATGTGGGAGCATCTGGGGGCTCCCGTAATCACCCGCGCGGCTGCGTTCTGGACTAGCTGCAGCTTTCGGGTGCACCTCAAGGGGAGCCCCATGTAGAGAGCATTACAGTAGTCGAGTCGAGAGGTGACGAGTGCTTGAGTGACTGTGCGTAAGGCACCCCGGTCCAGTAAGGGGCGCAATTGGCGCATCAGGCGTACCTGATGAAACGCCCCCCTGGCCACGGCTGCCACATGATCTTCCATAGACAGCCGGGAATCCAGGAGGACACCCAAATTGCGCGCCCTCTCCACGGGGGCCGGTGTTTCGCCCCCAATGGCCAGAGTTGGAGTAATCTGGCTGAACCGGGGTGCCGGAAGCCACAGCCACTCAGTCTTGGACGGGTTGAGCTTGAGTTTGTTACCACCCATCCAGATCCGTACGGCTTCCAAGCACCGGGACATAACCTCGACGGCATCGTTGGGGTGGTCTGGGGTGGATATGTACAACTGAGTATCATCAGTGTACAGATGATATCCCACCCCAAAACCACGGATGATCTCACCCAGCGGCTTCATATATGTGTTGAACAGTAGGGGCGAGAGGACCGACCCCTGAGGAACCCCACATATGAGGGGTCTCGAGGCCGACCTCTGCCCCCCTGCCAACACATATTGCGACCGACCAGAGAGGTAGGATGAGAACCACCGCAAAACTGTGCCTCCTATCCTATCCTATCCTATTCTATTCTATTCTAATCTTGGCTTCATGGCTTCTAGCCCAAGAAAAAGGAATGGCCCGTCATTTTCAAATCCTGTCAAGGAACGTGCCGGAATGGAGGCTTCCAGTGAGTGGAACTCAATTGCAAAGAAAACGTTTTGCCTTCGATCGTCCGTTCCAACCAGTTCTATTTAGGTAATGCGTTCAGAGGAGAGCACTTGGCTGCTGAATGATCCATAAAGGGAAGCGGAAATTCTATTTTCCATATTCAGGTTTGCATCCTGTTGCTTGCTTTAAAGGAAAACAACAATATTCATTCATTAATCGGCCGTTGAAAGTGACTGTGCGCTCCCTGGACGACCAACCGTCACACATATAAATAAATGCCAGGGGAAAAATTGGAATAGAGGAAATGCTTGCAATGACCTCATTCATTCTGAGTGGGGTGAGGTGGGGGAGAGATGTTCCTGTCATTTCGGGCAACAATTTCAACAATTGCAACCTGGATATCTGGTGTTGGAAGGAGGGACTGCATTGCACAAGGGAGACAGAATATTCCTTCTGCTTTCTAGCACACCATCGGAGGAGCGCAGAAGGCAGACATGCCTGTTCTTTACAATACAATAGCAGAGTTGGAAGGGACCTTGTAGGTCTTCTAGTCCAACCCCCTGCGTGGGCAGGAATCTTATACCATTTCAGACAAATGGCTATCTAACATCTTTTTAAAGACTTCCAGGGTTGGGGCATTCACAACTTCTGGAGGCAAGCTGTTCCAGAGGTTAATTGTTCTAACTGTCAGGAAATTTCTCCTTAGTTCTAAGTTGCTTCTCTCCTTGATTAGTTTCCACCCGTTGCTTCTTGTCCTGCCCCCAGGTGCCTTGGAGAATAGTTTGATTTCCTCTTCTTTGTGGCACCCTCTGAGATATCGGAACACTGCTATCATGTCTCCCCTGGTCCTTCTCTTCATCAAGCTAGACATACCCAGCTCCTGCAGCCGTTCTTCATATGTCTTAGTCTCCAGTCCCCTAATCATCTTGGTTGTGACCGAGGCTTCCCAAGAGCACCAGGCCAACTCCTGGTCCCGACAAAAAACCCTTTTATTAATTTTCTGTGAATTCTGCTCATTCACATGGCTCGGGGCCTAGTTATATGCGAGACCGCCTCTTGCCCCACACATCCCTTAGACCGATACGCTCCCACAGAGAGGGCCTTCTCAGGGTGCCGTCGGCCGGACAATGCCGACTGGTGACACCCAGGGGAGGAGTCTTCTCTGTGGCGGGCCCTGCCCTTTGGAACGACCTACCCCCTGAATTACGCACCATCACCGACCTCCGCCTCTTCCGCCAATGTCTAAAGACATACCTGTTCCAACAAGCCGGCCTAGCCTAACCTCCCATGGGGACTTTTTAGGAAGTTTTAAATTGGGTATTTTAAAATTTGGCTTTTAGCATAGGATAGGACAGTTTAATATATATTTTAAATTATGTATTTATTTTTTGTATTTTTGTATGTTTTTAAATTTCCTGTGCGCCGCCCTGGGTCCTCTGTGGAGAAGGGCGGGATATAAATATAAATAAATTCAAATTCAAATTCACATCCAGCAAAGTCTTTCGAGGGAGGATATACCTGGACGTGTAATACAATTATAATTAAGCAAGAATGGAGGCCTGAAAAGGATGATGCCTATAAATATATTTGATGTGATGTACTTGAAATAATATGAAATAACATGAAACTTGGATGAATATTGAACAGATGTATGAAAATATTTGGTAACCAGCAGATGCACTTTCTATAGCATGTAAGATGGAGATCTTTGTGTTGTGCTTAAAAAATAAAATAAATTACAATTTTATTATTTAAAAAAAAGGGGGAGGATTTACAGCCACAGACCTTATCTGGCTTGGAGAGCTGCCAGGCCGATATCTGCAAAACTTGGCCAGGAGTCTCAGAGAGTCCCGAACCAATTAAGCAAACTAATTGTCTCCTGCAAACTCCACTCCCCTGTCGCTCCTCTTTTACTTCCTAAATATGAGCTAGTTGTGCCAAACGTCTGAATTTTGATCGCCTGGCCATGGGGACGACTGCAACGGTCATGAGGATAAAAAATGGCCATAAGACGCATTTTTTCAGGGCTGTTGTAACTTCTAACAGTCAATAAATGAACCATTGTAACTTCAGGACAATCTGTATTAGATGCTGGTGCCTCCAAGATGTGGCCTCCAAGATCTGGCTTTGATTGTTTGGCTTAACCTGGTGCTGCCATCTATTTTCTCTATCTATTTTTGTCCTCCTGTAGAAGGAGAATGAAGATATGTTGGGGACATTCGGTTCTGGATTTTGATTCTTTGCAGTCTCCAGTGTTGGCGAACGTTTTCAGCACCAAGTGCCAAAATGGGGGCGTGTGCTTGCGCATGCCAGTAGTCGGAAGAGCAGCCATCCAGTTACATGATCTTTCGGTTACCAGCATGTGCACTGGCCACCTGGACTTCCAGTTTTTGACATTCATGCATGCGTGAAGACCTGCTGGCATGCACACCGGAAACTAGAAGATCACCTTCCCTGTGCACGCATGTGCACCAGGCAGCTGCTCTTCCAATTTCCAGCATTCCGCACATGTGAAGACCAACTGGTCGGCAGGCCAGAACCCGGAAGAGCAACGGGCAACAGCTCACATGCCCAGAGAGATGGCTCTATGTGCCACTCCCGGGAGGTGTGCCATAAGTTCGCCATCATGGGTTTAGCCCATTTTCCAATGGAAGCTTCCTCTGGATGGCTTCCATCCTCCGACCAAATTTGAACCTCTTCCCATCTGTTTCCAAAGAGGCATCCAGCTGACAGGCAGCAGGATGGATGGAGGGAGTCTAAAATAAAATAAATTATGCCTGCGTACATAATTTATTTTCCAAATCCTGTTGGCTTGAGAAGAATAAAAACCAGCTCATGTCAAGCCTATGAAAAGACCCTGAGAAGTTCTCCATCATCCTGTTCTGAAGGAACTCGGGGGCGGCAAATAACACACACACACACACAAGCATATGAATTGTTCATTTGACACCTACGGAAGAGCGGGAGGAAGAGTGTAGGTGTGAGAATATATGCTCTGTTTGGAAGGACAAAAACAAATGAAGGTTTCCTGAAGTTCCCGGAAGAGCAGAGGTCCACGCCATGTGTCCTCCTTCCTGCTTCTGTTCTCAGATGGGCTCCTAAGAATGCTTGAGCTGGAGAACTATTTTGCGAGTGGTGTTCTGTAGTCAGGATGAAGTAGTCCTATGCTTGTGGCACCTGGTGGACACATGGATTGTGCAAGAGATTGAATTTGTCTTCTCCCACTTCCTGTGGGGGTCTTGGATACCGTTGTAATCTCACAACTTGTTACATACGGACAGCCAGTATGGTCGGTTCCACCAAGGTCCTCCGATCCGGCAGGAAAATACTCAATGATGATTGGCTAAGACATTTGACAGCACCCTATAAAAGGGAATGCTGTCAAACAGAAGGTTGCTGGATTGTACATAGTTGTGAGCTGTTGTTATTGTTAGTAACCTGAGTCTGCCCCTTCCATTCACCCGATCTAACACAACTCGCATGGACATGTAACCTTCGACTACTATCATTAGCACAAAGAGCAATTGTGTTAGCAGCAGGAGCGTCCACAGGAAGGGGGTCGAAAGAGTCAACTTGGGGACCACAACTTTGCAACCGAAGCTCTTAAGGTGCGTTGTGAGAAACAAAAAAAAGTAGGACGGGCTTTGATCACATCGTTGTTGCTGCCATCTTGAATTTTTTGATTACCTGATTAGTTAGTAGCACCTTGCGGTACCCAGACATTTGTGGATCTTGATTTACAGAATACAGAGCAACAGAGTTGGAAAGGACCTTAGAGGTTTGCTCATCCAACTCTCTGATTGAGCAGGAGACCTTGTACCACTCAGGACAAATGGCTGTCCAGTCTTTTCTGAACCTCCAGAGATTGGAGCGCCCACAATTTCTGAAGGCAAGCCATTCTACTAATTAATTTTTCTCACTGTCAGTTTCGTCTTAATTCTGGGTTGTTGTCTCTCTTTGTTAAGCTTCCACCCATTACTTCTTGTCTTGCGCTCAGGTGCTTTTGGCCAACTTTGACATCCCCTCAAATATTGGAAGACTGCTCTCGTATCACTCCTGGTCCTTCTCTTTTGACTTCTTCTCTTTTACAAGGGATCAAATGTATTTTCTAACCCTCTTTTATGACTTCAAGGCTGATCCCATGGACAAGGACTCCTGAATGGGACCTGGGACCTTTCCTACTTTCCCATGTGCCAGAACCGCCTTCCCAAGATGTCTTCTAGATCAGGGGTCTCCAACCTTTGCAACTTTAAGTCTGAAGGACTTCAGCTCCCAGACTTCTGGGAGCTGAAGTCCTTCAGACTTAAAGTTGCAAAGGTTGGAGACCCCTGTTCTAGATAGAATGGACTTCTACTCTCAAAATTTCTTTGGTGGCTCTGATCAAAGATTATGGGAGTGTCCTTTTGGCACTAGTGATTTATAGCACCTTCATCCTAACCCTCATGAGCACCAAAATTGCCACCATGGACAGGCTTTGTATTCCTTTGATGATGTCTGGTTGATGTTATGAAAATACTTAAAGTCACTAGTGTGAATCTGAGATCATGATATCTGAAGGCTGCTGGATCTGGGCAAGCTTCGTCAGATTGCCGTGTGACTTTCAAGAGCTGGGAAAGCGTGTTTGGTTGTGGTTCCTCGGAGAGATATTTTGGAATGTGTTCATTCTCGCTGCGATGCAAGGCTGTTGCTTCCCATCATGTGAAAACGAAATGTTTCTATTCTGCCAGCAATTAATCCATGTGTGAATATCAACAAGCAGATTGTTACGTTCAGTGGGTTTTTAATTTTTTTTTTATTAAAATGTTATTTGGGGCAAAAGCAACATGTCATCTGAAAATATGATGTTGACTCATTGCAGCCAAAAAAGAGAAAAAAAAGAATGAATATGGAATTTTCGTTGATGAGATGAGGTTTTTTTTTTTGTCTGCTCTTAATCCAAACAATATCATTCCATTTCTCCACAAACTCGTGTCTGCAATATCTAGAACATTTTCTCAGCGACTCTGCCAGGGTGGCTGGCATCTTTTCAGATTTCCTGGCTATAAGGAAAGCCTCATGATTTATGTGGCAGGGAGCAAAGAGCATTGGTCCCCTGCCAAGAGTTGAACAATTCTACCCTTTCCTCAACCTTTCCTGTCCAAACTAGATCCGAAGAAGGACTGTGCAGATGTTGAGCTAGCCGATCTCATCCCTATTGGACCGGGACGCCCTTCGCACAGTCACTCATTTATTTATTTATTTATTTATTTTATTTTATTAAACTTATACCCCGCCCTTCTCCTTGTTAGGACCCAGGGCGGCGCACAGGGATGTTAAAATACATACAAAATATATAAAATATATGAAATTTAAAATACTTATTCTAATAAATAAACCCTGCGCTAAAAACCGAATTAAAATCCCAAGTTTAAAAACTATCTAATAGTCAGTATGGAGGTTACGCTAGGCCGGCTAGATGAAATAGGTGTGTCTTCAGACACTTGCGGAAGAGGCGGAGGTCGGAGATGGTGCGCAGTTCAGGGGGTAAGTCGTTCCAGAGGGCTGGGCCCGCCACAGAGAAGGCTCTCTCCCTGGGTGTCGCCAGTCGGCATTGTCCAGCCGACGGCACCCTGAGGAGGCCCTCTCTGTGGGAGCGTATCGGTCTGAGGGATGTATGGGGCAGGAGGCGGTCTCGCATATAACTAGGCCCCTCATGCACTTGTGACATCCTGCCTAGACTACTGCAATGCTCTCTACATGGGGCTTCCCCTGAGGTGCACCCGAAGACTGCAGCTAGTCCAGAATGCGGCCACGCGGGCAATTCTGGGAGCCTCCAGATACTCCCATGTGACACCACTCCTGCGCGAGCTGCACTGGCTGCCTGTTGTCTTTCGGGTGCGCTTCAAGGTGCTGATTACCATCTTCAAAGCGCTCCATGGCACGGGACCTAGTTATCTGCGAGATCGCATCCTGCCCCACACATCCCTTCGACCGGTTCGCTCCCACAGAGAGGGACTTCTCCGGGTGCCGTCCACTAGGCAATGCCAGCGGGCGACGCCCAGGGGAAGGGCCTTCTCTGTGGTGGGCCCAACTCTCTGGAACGACCCCCCGAGTTAAGAACAACTTCGGACCTCCGCTCCTTCCGTCAAAAGCTTAAGACCCACTTCTTCTAACAGGCCGGCCTGGCCTGATCTACCGTTCCAGCCTTAGTCTGAATATGTAAATTTGTTTTAACTGGGTTTTAAGGTTTTTTTTAAGGATCTTAGGTTTTTAGCACAGGGATACAGTTGGTTTAATTTGATTTTAGATATTTATAAATGTTTCTATGTTTGTATGCTTTTTAATCTCCTGTGCACCGCCCCAAGTCTCTTTGGGGAGAGGGTGCAGTTTAAAAATTAAATTTGATTGATTGATCCCTTAAATTCTCTTTCTTAGAGCCACCTAAAATTGATCTCGCCCATTTCGCAGGGGTGGGCTTCAAAATGGGTTCTCTGCTCGGTGGCTGGATTTATTTTATTTATTTATTTGTTCATATTTATATACCGTCCTATCTCCCAATTTTGGGACTCAGGGCGGTGCACAGGGAACAGTAAAACAAATAAATACAGTGGTACCTCGGTTCACAAACTTAATTCGTGAACTGACTCTGGTCGCGAACCAAATTGGTCGCGAACCGAGGCACAGTTTCCCATAGGGTTTAATGTAAATCCGGTTAATCCGTTCTGATCTCTTTTTTTTGGTTTTAATTCTTGAACTGACTCTGGTCGCGAACCAAATTGGTTGTGACCCGAGGCGGAGTTCGTGAACCAAGGCGGAGTTCGTGAACAGAAGCGGAGTTCGTGAACCGGACCATATTTTTATGAACTTTTCTGTTCGTGAACCGAAGCAGAGTTTGTGAACCGGAGCATATTTTTATGAACTTTTCTGTTCGTGAACAGAGTTGTTCGTGAACAGAGGCGTTCGTGAACCGAGGTACCACTGTATAATAAAATGTTAAAAGTAAATTCAATTAAGCGAACCTGTGCTAAAATTCTAATTAAAAACTATCACTAAAACTATCACCATGGCGTGGCCATGGTGGGCGTGGCCTAATCGGCCTCCTGCACCATGGGGGTGGGGCTTTTTCGCCTTCCCCAGGCTCCAGAGGCTTTCCTCAAGCCTCCGGGAGGGTGAAAACTGCCTCCCCTGGCCTCGGGAGGCCTAAGGGGAGGCCCGTTTTCCCCCTCGCCAAGCCTCCGCATGGGCTCTGCACTTACCTCACATCCAAAACAGTCCGCTTGCAGACTTCTGGGAGCGGAGGGGAGGGCTAGTAGTGGCAGTGGCATGGTGTGGTGGGCGGGGCCAGCCACGGGTGGGATTTGGAGGTTAGCACCGGGTTGTCCCGAACCCAGGCAAACCTGTAGCAGCCCACCCGTGTCTGTTTGTGGTGGTCATGGATGGGGTGAACCTCCATCAGCTACCGAATGGTGACGGACATGGAGCAGGGCAAAATAGAACACTCCTGTTCTGGATGGAATACAATAATACAATACAATAGCAGAGTTGGAAGGGACCTTGTAGGTCTTCTAGTCCAACCCCCTGCGTGGGCAGGAACCTTATACCATTTCAGACAAATGGCTATCTAACATCTTCTTAAAGACTTCCAGGGTTGGGGCATTCACAACTTCTGGAGGCAAGCTGTTCCAGAGGTTAATTGTTCTAACTGTCAGGAAATTCCTCCTTAGTTCTAAGTTGCTTCTCTCCTTGATTAGTTTCCACCCATTGCTTCTTGTCCTGCCCTCAGGTGCCTTGGAGAATAGCTTGACTCCCTCTTCTTTGTGGCACCCTCTGAGATGCCTCTGAGAATCAAGTCGACATGGTTGCAAAGGACTGAAGTCAAGTGAAAATAGGAGGTCTAAAAGTGGTCTCAGATCTTCAAGTAATATATAATAACTGAGATCCTGCAGCTACAGAGTCATCAGCAATCTCCTTTCATGCTGCACCAGTTACCATGTTCAAAGACAACTGATTCATGCTCATATTATTCTGACCAGGAGCACTGGATGAAAAAGATGCGATCAGCACAGGTTCTGGAGAACCGGTAGTGGAAATTTTGAGTAGTTCAGAAAACCGGCAAATGCCACCTCTGGCTGGCTCCAGAGTGGGGTGAGAATGGAGATTTTGCTGTATCCTTCCCCTGCCACGCCCATCAAGCCACACCCACAGAACCGGTAGTAACAAAATTTGAATGTCACCACTGCTTCTCACCTGTTTCCCCTTAGAACAGGGATGTCCAAACTTGGGAACTTTAAGACTTGTGGACTTCAACTCCCAGAATTGGGAGTTGAAGTCCACAAGTCTTAAAGTTCTGAAGTTTGGACACCCCTGCCTTAGAACTAACTCAGCTATGCTTAATTCTTACGTGTCTTCCAACTCTCTGAATTGCAGAGCCTTCCCAGAGGATGAGCTGGGCTTTCCATGAACAGCTGGCTGTTGGATGGCCGGTTTGTTCCCTGTCCAGCTAAAAAACAACCACCCAGATTCGGCCAACTCCCCCAGCCGTGTGAATTGACCCAGAGTTGGCAAATAAATAGGAAATGAGGCACTTCTATTGAGTGCAGGAAGAACAATTTCCTGCATGGGATCCCATTCAGAGAAGGAAATTGCACTGTTCTCAGCTTCTACAGGAAGAAGTATTTATACTTTCTCCTTACTTGAAGATTGACATCTATGGTTTCCACCAAAACTGGCCTGATGGTTTTATGGGAACCACACTGAGGCTTTGCTGGGACACAGAAACACATAAAGCAGGACGGACAACCAGGCCCCCTTTAAGACCTCTAGACTTCAACTCCCAGAATTCCTGAGCCAGGCGTGAAGTCCACAGATCATCAAGGGGCCCTAGTGGCCCACCTCTGTCATGAGGCCTTCAAAGACAATGCTATGGACGGCCTTGATGATCAAGATCGTTGGGTCTTGGTTTTGCTCTTGGTCTTGATTCTGCTGTTCTCGTCTCCTTCTTCCTCCCCTCTCCGTCTTCCTCTCCTCTTCTTTGTCTGAAGGGGTGTAGGGTTTCCTGCCTAAGCAGAGGGTTGGGCTAGAAGACCCCCAAGGTCCCTTCCAACTCTGCTATTCTAATTCTAATTCTTCCCTTTTCCTTCTTCCTTCCCTCTTCTCTCCACTCCTTCTTCAACCCCTCTCCTTCTTCCTCTCCTCTTTCCTCCCTCCCCTCCCCTCTCTTTCCTTCTTCCTCCCCTCCCCTCCCCTCTCCCTTCTCTCCTCTCTCCTCTCTTCTGTTTTCCTCTCTCCTCTCCTTCTTCCTCTCCTTCCCCCTCCTCTCCTCTCCATTCTCTCCTCTCTCCTCTCCTTCTTCCTCCCCCTCCCCCCCCTCCCCCTCCTCTCCTCTCTCCTCTCCTTCTTCCTCTTCTCCCCTCCTTTCCTCTCCTTCTTCCTCCCCTCCTCTCCTTCTTGTCCTCTCCACTCCTTCTTCTCCCCCTCTCCTTCTTCCTCTCCTCTCCTTTTTCCTCCCTCTCCTCCCCTCCCCTCTCCTTTCCTTCTTCCTCTCCTCCCATCCCCTCTCCCTTCTCTCCTCTCTTCTGTTTTCCTCTCTCCTCTCCTTCTTCCTCTCCTTCTTCCTCCCCTTCCCCTCCTCTCCTCTCCCTTCTCTCCTCTCTCCTCTTCCTCCCCTCCCCTCTCCTTTCCTCTCTTCTTCCTTCCCTCCTCTCCTCTCTCTCCCTTCTCTCCTCTCTCTTCTCTTCTCTTCTCTTCTCTTCTCCTCTCCTCTCCTCTCCTATCTTCCATGGAAGAAGGCAATGCCAAGCTACTTCCCTTCAGAACTAGTGGGACCCCTGCGTCCATCATGTCACCAGGAGTTCAGCTTACTCCAAGCGAGTCTGCCCCTACCTTCCTGCTCAAGCCAACATTTCATATAGTTAATAAGATCATTCTGTTGGTGAGGCATTCAGTCATTTTCTCCTTTGGCAGCTTTAAACATTGCAATTAGTTTGCAAAGCCTTTTGAGGTCCGCGAGGGACGGATCCAAGATTCTCAAGGACTCGCTCCAATGCTGGACCGGCTCCATGAGAGCCTGGTGCAAATCCAGTCCCAAACCCCAACTCCTGCGGCCTTTACATGTGACACCAGAGACTCCCCCCCTCCCCTCCGCAGCCGCCTCAGCTCCGGTTTCTTACGGCGGTCTGCGCAATCCGATCATGCAGACAACTCATGCAAGAGGCCAAGGCAGGCATGCTGAGCTGATGCTGCCGCCTGCATTTTCCTTCCTTCCACTCTTTCTTTTGCAAGAGTGAAACCTCGGATCCAATTTCTTATGTCGCAGCTTCCTGGCTGGCTTTCTTTTTTCTTCGTTCCCTTGATTTGAAAGAAAATAAAATAAAAGTGCAGCCATTTTTGCCTTGGCCTGAATTGCCCCTCACTTTGGAGAGAGAGGATGGAGACTTAGAAGAAGCTGCTATTGCAGAATAGGAGGGTTAGTCAAGGCAATAGATCAGAGGAGCAAGTCCTACTATCACAAGGCCTTCACTGCGCAGGAGATTATGAGCTTATGTTGTATGTAAATCAAGGGCTACCTGTAGTGGCTCTACATCCCTTTCTCTCTCTCTCTCTCTCTCTCTTTCTTTCTTTCTCTTTCTTTCTTTTTCTTTCTTTATCTTTCTTTCTTTCTCTCTTCTTTCTTTTTCTCTCTCTTTTCTCTTTTTCTCTTTCTTTTCTTTCTTTTTTCTTTCCCTTTCTTTATTATGTATATATTTTATGCTGTTTTATTCCTCCCTGTACACCGCTTCTTTCTTTTTTCTTTCTTTTCTCTCTCTTTTTCTTTCTTTATCTTTCTCATTTTCCTCTTTCTTTCTCTCTTCTTTCTTTTTCTCTTTCTCTTTTCTCTTTCTCTTTTCTCTTTCCTTCTTATTCTTTTTCTTTCTCTCTTCTCTTTCTTTTTCTCTTTCTTTCTTTCTCTCTTTCTCTTTCCTTTTCTCTTTCTCTTTTCTCTTTCTTTCTTTCTCTCTTTCTCTTTCCTTTTCTCTTTCTCTTTTCTCTTTCTTTCTAACTCTTTTTCTTTCTCTCTTCTCTTTCTCTCTCTTTTCCTTTCTTTCTTCTCTTTCTTTTCTTTCTTTTTTCTTTCTTTCTTCTTATTTTTCTTTCTTTCTTGTTCTCTTTTTCTTTCTTTCTCTCTTTCTTTCTCTTTCTCCTTCCTTCCTTCCTTCCTTTCTCAAATGTATATGGCTCCCGCATCGCACAAAAGTGACTCTCACCGCTTTCGTTGTATTCCTCCTCCCAAATCATCCATGTCTGCAGGCTATTTGCCCCAGAAGTCCACTCCGGCTTTTGACTGTCCCTTCTAAGGGATGTGTAACCCAATCACGAGTCTTGAGTTGCCGCAATGAAAATTTGGCCTCTATTTTTAAAACTTGGATGTCCGAGCAGCACATCCTGCAAATCATATGATCCTTTTTAACATGCAGGCATTTGGGGCAGAGCATAAGCAGATCTGCTTCCCAAAACCCATCTGCATTCTAAGCAGGGGTTTCAAAAGTTCATATTTTGCTTTTTCGTGGAATGTGTGTGGGTGGGTGGGTGGGTGGAAAGGGAATATTGGTGTGCATCCTGCTTTAACCCAGAGTTGGCATTCCAAAATGGGAATGACCTAGGAGAGATTGGTAGGGCAGAAGAAGAACCAGGTATAATTCAACTTAAATTTTCTGCACATTAATTTGGTTCAATTCGAGTAATACATGGGGGCTGGACTAGAAGACCTCCAAGGTCCCTTCCAGCCCTATCCTATCCTACCCTACCCTACCCTATCCTATCCTATCCTATCCTATCCTATCCTATCCTATCCTATCTTATTTTCTATCCTATCCTATCCTATCCTATCTTCTATGCTATGCTATGCTATGCTATTCTATTGTATCCTACCCTATCGTATCCTATGCTATTCTATTCTATTCTACTCTATTCTACTCTACTCTACTCTACTCTACTCTACCCTACCCTACCCTACCCTACATCCTATCCTATCCTATCCTGTCTTCTATGCTATGCTATTCTATTGTATCCTATCCTATCCTATCCTATCCTATCCTATATTCTATTCTATTCTATTCTATTCTATTCTATTCTATTCTATTCTATTCTATTCTATTCTATTCTATTCTATTCTATTCTACTCTACCCTACCCTACCCTACCCTACCCTACATCCTATCCTATCCTATCCTATCCTATCCTACCCTACCCTACCCTACCCTATATCCTATCCTATCCTATCCTATCCTATCCTATTTTCTATTCTACTCTCCTCTACCCTATCCTACACTATTTTTATCCTACCCTACTTTACCCTACCCTACCCTACCCTACCCTATATCCTATCCTATCCTATCCTATTTTCTATTCTACTCTACTCTACCCTATCCTACACTATTTTCTATCCCATCCTATCCTACCCTACCCTACCCTATATCCTATCCTATCCTATCCTACACTATTTTCTATTCTATCCTATCCTACCCTACCCTATCCTACCCTATCCTATTCATAGTTCCTGATGAGCAGAAATTGCGAAGAATTGTAGCGTCAGGTATTGATATTGCACTGATTGTATGATCCTGAAGCTGGCTAGATGACACCTTCATTTGTCACTTCCTGTATCTCACTGTAGAGTATCTAAGGCTGCTTGGATTTGGTCTTCAGCTGCACTTGGAGGGCTGTTCCTTGGCTATTTCCTTCTCATAAGCTATTTCATAAAATGACATTTATTTCATAAAATAAAAGGAGGCAGGAGGGCTCTCCGCATTTCCATAACCTTTGTGTTGGAGGAAGCCTCTCTCGGTTGCTTTTTTCTCTCTCTCTCTGAAGCTTTATTGTTATTGGGATTTGGATTTTAGATTTTAGATTTTATTAAATTTATATACCGCCCTATTCTCCGTGGTAGGACTCAGGGCGGTGCACAGAAAAGTAAAAATCACAACACGTACATATCATATAAAATGGAATTAAATAGTAAAACCTGTGCTAAAATAGTTAAGACCAATTAAAATATTAACTTTAAAATTAGACCCTTAATCTATGCCAGGCCAGCCAGATGGAAAAAATGCGTTTTGAGCGTCCGACGGAAGAGGTGTAGGTCAGTAATGGTGCGGAGGTCAGGGGGCAGGTTATTCCAGAGGGCCGGACCCGCCACAGAGAAGGTCCTCCCCCTGGGAGCCGCCAGCCGGCATTGACTGGCAGATGGCATCCTGAGGAGGCCCACCCTGTGGGAGCGGACCGGTCGAAGGGAGGAGTGTGGTAGGAGGCGGTCTCGCAAAAAGCCAGGACCCGTGCCATGGAGCGCTTTGAAGATGGTAACTAACACCTTGAAGCGCACCCGGAAGACCACAGACAAATTATCTGGGATGGTTTGACATCAGAGACGCCGAGCTCGGTGGTTTATTATTTTTAATGATGAATTGTGGAAGCCAAATGGAAGGTATCCAGGACTTGTTGGGGGGGACAACAAGATGTTCCAAGCAGAGGGACTCTTTGGATCTCATAATTCATCACCACTGAGAACTGGAGAGGACATCTCTCTCCCTCTCTCTCTCTCTCTCTCTCTCTCTCTCTCTCTCTCTCATAGGATAATTTGTCTGTGAGCTAAAACTTGGAAGTACTTCATTTTTTTCCCTTTTCGTTCTTTTCATCAGATGTCAAGATGACACCGGGGATCAATTCAGCCTAGTGGCATGTTCCATTTGTGGGATGGAAGCAAAAAACAATTTCAGGCAGCTGGCTGCCCCCCAGACGTTAGCTCAGTTCGGCTAAGTTGATCAAGCTGCCTTGGCAACTTCATCTCTCTCTAGCTCACCTGCTTCGCCTAGCGAAATAAAGCTGGAGACGTGTGTTAATAGAACATAATTGCGGAGATTCAAAACGAGGCTCCTTATACTGGCTTGAAGTATTCTTGTGCCTCTGCTTTCAGTGGCACAAATGCCAACAATCAGGAGGTACCTTCTTAAACTGTGGAAGATGGCATGGAGATGTTATTGGTTTGGTTCGCGTCGGTCTGGTAGAGTTCTGACTGAGGCATCCCAAAAGCATGACTCAAACTCCTTGTCCTGACAAAACACCCTTTTATTAATTGACTGTGAATTCTGCCAATAAAGTCTGTCAAGGGAGGATTTACAGTCACAGACCTTCTCTGGCTTGGAGAGCTGAGACAGGCCGATATCTGCAAAACTTGGCCAGGAGTCTCGGAGAGTCACGAACCAATGAAGCGAACTAATGGTCTCCTGCAAACTCCACTCCCCTTTCGCTCCTCTTTTATTTCCTCTGGGAGGGGCCATTCATCATCCACCTGTGTCGTTATTCCCAAGTCGACCCCTGTTCTTTAGCTATTCCCTTCGTCTGGCAACTCTGCGCATGCGCACACAGGGAACAGGCTCCAGCTTCAACACAGTGTTTCCTCTTGCAACAATGAGTGGTTCTCATACCTTTGGTCTTGTTTAACTGACCCTTCCTCCGAAGGAGGAGGAGGAGGAGGAGGAGAAGGAGGAGGAGGAGGAGGAGCTTCAAGTATATCTCACCCAGAGATGTTTAAGTAACATGCTTTTCCGAGCAAAATATGAAGAAGCTGAATCAGTGTGGAACAGAAGGCTGGGAGCACTATTTATTTACGAAGCCCAGCTGGATAAAATCACCCAACATGGACAGGTTTGCTTTCTCAGTGGACATGGCACTCATCTTCCTCTGCTTTGCCTCACCATCGTTTATATCCCTGGCTCAAGGCTGATTTTTCCATTCCTTGGCATGGATGAGAACCAAGACCTGTGCCTCAAGTTCGCAGAGATCTTTCCAAATGTACTTGTAACATTTAGTCAGGACAATGCAGGCCCTGGATCAGATCTTGGGGTGCCTGAGCAGCTGCTCACAGTCTTCGGAATCCATGTAGACTACACCATGGAGGCATATCTTGGGCCTCCCTTGGGGAAGAAACCTATTCAGGCTGTTCTGACCAAGGTTTCCCAAGAGCCTGAAGCAAACTCCTTGTCCCTACAAAAAACCCTTTTATTAATTGACTGTGAATTCTGCTCATTCACCTCCAGCAAAGCCTTTCAAGGGAGGATTTGCGGTCACAGACCTTCTCTGGCTTGGAGAGCGGAGACAGGCCGATATCTGCAAAAGTTGGCAAGGAGCCTCGGAGAGTCACGAACCAACGCAACGAACTAATTGTCTTCTGCAAACTCCACTCCCCTTTCGCTCCTCTTTTATTTCCTCTGGGAGGGGCCATTCATCATCCACCTGTGGCCTTCCTCCTAAGTCGACCCCTGTTCTTTAGCCGTTCCCTTCGTCTGGCAACTCTGCGCATGCGCACACTGGGAACAGGCTCCAGCTGTTCCTCTGCCTCACTGATGTCTGACTCCAAAGGCAGCTGATATGGCCCTGGCCCCCTCTCTGCCTCCAGCCCAGAGCGTTCATCAGAGCCATAATAATAATAATAATAATAATAATAACAATAACAACAACAACAATAATAATAATGATAATTTATTAAATTTCTAAACCGCCCCCTCTCCCCAAAGGGACTTGCCTGCCACATGACCACGGAGACGTCTTCGGGCAGCTCTGGCTCTTCAGCTTTGAAACAGAGATGAGCACCGCCCCCTAGAGTCGGAAACGACTAGCACGTATGTGCAAGGGGAACCTTGACCTTCAGTCCAGACTATGCTAGAAAACCAAGTGTAGCAAACCAGACGTTAACCTTAGGTACTCAGGCTGAGGTTGTGTCGGTGGTGGTTTTAAGAGCAATGGTTCTGCACCCCAACTCTTGCGAGATGAGCTTTGGGAAGATGGTGCGCAACGCGGCTTAGCTTTCTACGGGGAAATCTGGACTCGCTTTTCTATAGGTGGAGAAAATTAGGCTCCTCACTGTTCCCGCGAGACGAAAGCAAACCATGAGGTTTTCCACTGTGGCGTCGTGTCTCCCTTACCCTCTCCTGGCTTCTAATACGCCCATCTAGAGTCTTGGTATTACATCCTCTGGGAACTTTGGACTAACCTCTTGCACCAGGGTTTTCTCAACCTTGGCAACGTGAAGATGTGTGGACTGCAGTTCCCACAATTCTTGGAGTTAAGAGTTCACACATCTTTAAGTTGCCAAGGTTGAGAACCCGCCCCTAGAGTGTCCAACCAATGGCCCAGAGAGACAGGGAAGGGCCGGCTCTGATTTTATCGCCTAATAAAACCGGGTATTTATTTATTTTTAAACTTCAGGGTGCAATAAATTGTTGCTGATGGTTGATCTGGTCTGCTCGGCAGAGACGCTTCACTCCAGTTGCTGGTTTTTCTTAGCACACGTTGGGGATTTTTTTCTTTTCATTGTATTGCATAAAGCAGGGGTTCCCAAACTTGGCAACTTTAAGACTTGTGGACTTCAAGTCCCAGAATTCTCCAGCCAGCTATGCTGGCTGGAGAATTCTGGGAGTTGAAGTCCACAAGTCTTAAAGTTGCCAAGTTTGGGAACCCCTGGACCTGCCGGCCTCCTTCCTCCCTTCCTTCCCTATTTCTTTTCCATCTCTATGGCTCCTCCCTCCCTTCCTCCTTCCCTATTTCTTCTCTCTCCGTTTCTCCTTCTTTCCCTCCCTATTTCTTCCCCCTCTCTATTTCTCCTTCTTTCCTTTCCCATTTCTTCTTCCTCCCTATTTCTTCTCTGTTTCTCCTTCCTTCCTTCTTTCCCTCCCTATTTCTCCCTCCCTCCCTATTTCTTCTTTCTCTGTTTCTCCGTCTTTCCTTTCTTCTTTCCCTCCCTATTTCTACCTCCCTCTTTCTCCTTCCTTCCCCATTTCTTCTTCCTTCCTATTTCTCCTCTCTCCCACCCCCCCTTATTTCTTCTCTCTCTGTTTCTCCTTCCTTCCTTCCTTCTTTCCCTCCCTATTTCTCCCTCCCTCCCTCCCTATTTCTTCTCTGTTTCTCCTTCCTTTCCTTCCTTTCTTCTTTCCCTCCCTATTTCTTCTCTCTTTCTCCTTCCTTCCTTCCTTTCCTATTTCTTCTCCCTCCCTATTTCTCCTTCCTTCCTTCCTTCCTTTCTTCCTTCCTTCCTTCCTTCCCCATTTCTTCTTCCTCCCTATTTCTCCTCTCTCCATTTCTTCTTCCTTCCCTCCTTCTTTCCCTCCCTATTTCTCCCTCCCTCCCTCCCTCCCTCCCTATTTCTTCTCTGTTTCTCCTTCCTTCCTTTCCTTCCTTTCTTCTTACCCTCCCTTTTTCTTCTCTCTTTCTCCTTCCTTCCCCATTTCTTCTCCCTCCCTATTTCTCCTTCCTTCCTTCCTTCCCCATTTCTTCTTCCTCCCTATTTCTCCTCTCTCCATTTCTCCTTCCTTCCCTCCTTCTTTCTCCATTTCTTCTTCCTCCCTATTTCTCCTCCCTCCCTCCCTATTTCTTCTCTCTCCATTTCTCCTTCCTTCCCTCCTTCTTTCCCTCCCTATTTCTCCCTCCCTCCCTCCCTATTTCTTCTCTGTTTCTCCTTCCTTCCTTTCCTTCCTTTCTTCTTACCCTCCCTTTTTCTTCTCTCTTTCTCCTTCCTTTCCTATTTCTTCTTCCTCCCTATTTCTCCTTCCTTCCTTCCTTTCTTCCTTCCTTCCTTCCCCATTTCTTCTTCCTCCCTATTTCTCCTCTCTCCATTTCTCCTTCCTTCCCTCCTTCTTTCTCCATTTCTTCTTCCTCCCTATTTCTCCTCCCTCCCTCCCTATTTCTTCTCTCTCCATTTCTCCTTCCTTCCCTCCTTCTTTCTCCATTTCTTCTTCCTCCCTATTTCTCCTCTCTCCCTCCCTATTTCTTCTCTCTCCATTTCTCCTTCCTTCCCTCCTTCTTTCCCTCCCTATTTCTTTTCTCTTGTTTCTCCTCCCTCCCTCCCTTCCCCATTTCTTCTTCCTCCCTCCCTGTTTCCCCTTCCTTCCCTTCCCTCCTTCCTTCCCTATTTCTCCTTCCTTCCTTCCTTCCTTCCTTCCTTCCTTCCTTCCTTCCCTCCCTCCCTCCTTCCTTCCCACCCACTGTCGGTGCCCTCTTATTCATTCCTAATGACATCAGAAGCTGGAGACTCTTTTAAAAGCTGTGATTCCTCCACCTCCCTTCCTCCTGCCTTCCAGGATTGGATCGTCTCGGGGCTAAATAAGTGGGCGGTTTCTATGGGAGGCAGACATAGGCACAAACGGATGGTCCACCTCTCCTCATTTAAATATTACCACGAATTGTGCTGATATAGAACAGGGCATCTATTTCACCCCTTGAACTTTCCTGTCTCCTTCTCTCTCTCTGGATCGGTTATTTTTGATCGGCCGTCTTCTGGCTGTCCTTTTCCTAGGCTCAGTGGGGGAAATTGGGTCTTAAAAGTTTCAACCTGGGCCCTTGATTTTCAAACTCTAAACAGGCACCGCCATGGGCTCCGAGCCAGTCCCAGCCACTTACAAGAGGGGTAAGTAAATCTCCTTGGCTTTCGGTCTTGCTCGAACCCCGAGTGGACTAACGGAAAAGAAATCGGCTGGAGGGATAGTTGTGCATTGCCAGAAAAGAAATATCCTCTTGCGTCATCGGTAGCAGATGCTGAATCTACAGGTATCATCACGAAATGCTCTTTAAAAAGAGCCGAAGGGGGAAGGGATAAGGAAGTCTCAGGCTCGTTTTCTGAGCTCATTGGGGTTGGATCCCTCCAAGGACTCATTCTTCCAGGCTCTTGTGGTCCTTGATCTTCAAAAGAGACTTGAAAGGGACAATTTCTAACTCCCGTCAATCTTCTTCCCAGTTCAACACCCGGGTGCCCATTTGCTTTCAAAGCCACTGTTTAAAAAGAGAGAGAGCGAAAGAATAAAAAGCACCCCGTCTTAAGCGATGCCAACCATTAGATGTTGGCAGATAAAAAAAGGAAGCTGTCTTCTCCACCATTATTAATGGGGGAGTCTAAAGGAAGCTTGTTTGCCTCCAGACGTTGTGTGAAGGCTTTTGTCTCCCAGATACAATGAGGAAAAAGGACTCTGGTTAGAATCTGGAGCCTGTTTGTTCCAGGGTCACACAGATGCCTGGTGATGATAGATAACTTTGAAGGCAACGTGACGGATGACAGAATGATGAGCGGAGGGGATGGTGCCTTGAAAAGCTTCCAGAGACAAAATTGCGGAGTAAAATGGTTGGTCATTTAATTTGCAAGTTTTCTTCTTCTTCTTCTTCTTCTTCTTCTTCTTCTTCTTCTTCTTCTTCTTCTTCTTCTTCTTCTTCTTCTTCTTCTTCTTCTTCTTCTTCTTCTTCTTCTCCTCCTCCTCCTCCTCCTCCTCCTCCTCCTCCTCCTCCCTACTTCTTTTCTTCTTCCTCCTCCCTTCTCCTCCTCCTCCCTTCTTCTTCTCCTCCTCCTACCTTCTTCTTCTTCTCCTTCTCCTTCTCCTTCTCCTCCTCCTCCTCCTCCCTCCTCCTTCTTTTCCTCCTCCTCCTATCTTCTTCTTCTCCTACCTTCTCCTCCTCCTCCTACCTTCTTTTTCTCCTCCTCCTCCTCCTCCTCCTCCTCCTCCTCCTCCTCCTCCTCCTCTTCCTTCTCCTCCTACCTTCTTCTTTTCTTCTTCCTCCTCCTTTCTCCTCCTCCTCCCTTCTTCTTCTCCTCCTCCTCCTCCCTCCTCCTCCTTCTCCTACCTTCTTCTTCTCCTCCTCCTCCCTCCTCCTCCTCCCTCGTCCTCCTCCTCCTCCTCCTCCTCCTCCTTCTGTTAAGTGGTACTTAGTCTTGCCTCCTGTGAAAGCAGAAAATAGCCTTTTGCTGAGAAAGGACTTGGTAATACCGCTTGGACTTTATAGGGATGTCATGTCCTCTGGATAGCTTTCCCTATGCATGAAAGAGAGATTGGGTTGAGCATGCTTTACTGGTTTGTGCTGCAGCTGTCTTGGTTAGTGCAGGCTAAGCTGTAAAACATGGTTTATATAAGCCACAAGGTCTGGGGCTATGTCACCTCCTAAGCCAATGCTTAGAGCAGAGCAATGTCGGAAGTTCTAAGCAAAGTTGTTTCTTCTTCTTCTTCTTCTTCTTCTTCTTCTTCTTCTTCTTCTTCTTCTTCTTCTTCTTCTTCTTCTTCTTCTTCTTCTTCTTCTTCTTCTTCTTCTTCTTCTCCTCCTCCTCCTCCTCCTCCTCCTCCTCCTCCTCCTCCTTTGTCCTCTTCTTCCTCCTCTTCCTTACCCTTCCCCTTCTCCTCCTAATCATCATTATCATCCTCATTTTTCTCTTGATTTTGGGGGGACTAGTAGCAGTGCCTCAATGCCCTTCTTCAATTTGGCATTGCTCACAAGGTTGCATAAGCCACATTCTATTCCTACAAAGGCTGTGTCGTCCTCATCCACTCCACTCCCCCCAAAAATGAGAAACTGAAACTTCTCTTATAAGTAATGTTCTCCACTCAAGGGAACAGGCAGCACCTCAAGAAGAGAACAGAAGCACTCCTGGAGAACATTGTGATACCCAATTGCCAGAGTGCACCAGTTGATTCAAACTCAATGGTGTCCCTCTTGTTTGTCTTCTACTGATAGCCCTTTTCAGGTATTCGGCTCTTCAACAGGGAAATTTAATTCCTGGCACAGTACAGCATGAGCTCCAATGACTTCTCTTCTTCAACCATAACCAGCTTGGTGCTTCAGAAAACATGAATGCAATCAGCCCAACCGGCAGTGTGCAGCAGCTGTCAAAAAAAGGCCAACACAGTTCTAGGCTGCATAAACAGAGGGAGAGAATCAAGATCACGTGAAGTGTTAATACCACTTTATAAGGCCTTGGTAAGGCCACACCTGGAATCCTCCATCCAGTTTTGGTCGCCACGATGTAGAAAAGATGTGGAGACTCTGGAAAGAGTGCAGAGAAGAGCAACAAAGATGATTAGGGGACTGGAGACTAAAACATATGAAGAACAGTTGCAGGAACTGGGCATGGCTAGTTTAATGAAAAGAAGGACTAGGGGAGACATGATAGCAGAGTTTCCAATATCTCAGGGGCTGCCACAAAGAAGGAGTCAAACTATTCTCCAAAGCACTTGAAGGCAGGACAAGAAGCAATGGTGTAAACTAATCGAGAAAAGCAACTTAGAACTAAGGAGAATTTTCTTGACAGAACAATTAACCAGTGGAATGACTTGCTTCCAGAAGTTGTTGAATGCTCCAACACTGGAAGCCTTTAAGAAGATGTTGGATAACCATTTGTCTAAAGTTGCATAGGGTTTCCTGCCTAGGCAGGGGGTTGGACTAGAAGACCTCCAAGGTCCCTTCCAACTCTGTTGTTCTATTTCTATTTCTTGATCTTGCCTCCAAGGATTAGCTGAATATTCTCCAAATTCCAGGAGATTCTGTTTAATTATACTTAATGATAGCCATTAAATGTCACCACCTCAAATTTGTTTACTGGCCCTTTAAAAAGCATACCCTAAGCAAGGGCCCCAACTTGAGTACTTATGTTGGACAACCATTATCAGACTCAAAGTCACTCTAAAGGTAAAGGTTCCCCTAGCACAGGGGTGGGCAAACTTTGCAACTTTAAGTCTGAAGGACTTCAGCTCCCAGAATTCTCCAGCCAGCAAAGCAAAGCTGGCTGGAGAAGTCTGGGAGCGGAAGTCCTTCAGACTTAAAGTTGCAAAGTTTGCCCACCCCTGCCCTAGCACATATGTGCTAATGGTTTCCAGCTCTAGGGGGCGGTGCTCATCTCCGTTTCAAAGCCGAAGAGCCAGCGCTGTCCGAAGACATCTCTGTGGTCATGTGGCCGGCATGACTAGACACCGAAGGTGCAAGGAACGCTGTTCCCTTCCCACCAAAGGTGGCTCCTATTTTTCTACTTGCATTTTTTATCTGCTTTCAAACTGCTAGGTTGGCAGAAGCTGGGACAAGTCACGGGAGCTCACTCCGTTTCACACCGCTAGGGATTCGAACTGCCGAACTGCCAAACCTTTCTGATCGACAAGCTCAGCCTCTTAGCCACTGAGCCACTCCAAGCTCGGAGAAAGAACAGGACGATGCGCTGAATGGTCTGTTGGCATCTTATGACTTTTCTCATTAGGTTGAGAGAGGCAGAACATCAAGCCTCGAATTATTTTCATTCTCTCGGTCTCCCCCCTGCATTTCCTGAAAACATGCAGGGAAATGCTTACAGGAATTCTCCATCCCTCGTTTGCAACGCTCATATCTGAAGCCCAAATCAAATTATCTTTTACAACGGAATGAGGGGCTCGGAGATGAGAAGAACAGTCTGTACCTTCCTTGCGTGCAGAAAATTAATACGCGGAGCGCTACAGACAGACGGAGAGAAGTAATGTCAGCGAACAAAGATTATCGAGATGATCCACTGCAATAAAATCATAAAAATCATAAAGATGTAAACAAAAAGCCTTTGGTGGGGAGGGGGGAACATCCTGTTGGCTTCCTCATGCACTATGACCGCCACCACACCAGTGAACCCGGTGGTGCAAGAATTAGAAATTATGTACTTCTGATAAGCTGTAGGGAGGACTTTGCTCGCTGCAGAAATCAATCCAGTATCAGGATTTACCTGAGGGATTCAGGTCGATATCCAAACTTCGCCTTGAAGAAAAGAGTAAGGGCCTACATTTAGGCAAGAGAAACAAAATGCACAGGTGCAGTATAGGTGGCACCTGGCTCAATAGTAGTCACTGTGAGAGGGATCTTGGAGTCCTAGTGGACAACCACTTAAATAGGAGCCAGCCGTGGGCAGCAGCTGCCCAAAAAGCCAACACAGTTCTAGGCTGCATCAACAGAGGGAGAGAATCAAGATCACGTGAAGGGTTAATACCACTTTATAAGGCCTTGGTAAGGCCACCCTTGGAATACGGCATCCAGTTTTGGTTGCCACGATGTCAAAAAGATGTGGAGACTCTAGAAAGAGTGCAGAGAAGAGCAACCAAGATGATAAAGGGACTGAAGGCTAAAACAAATGAAGAACGGTTGCAGGAACTGGGTATGTCTAGTTTGATGAAGAGGACCAGGGGAGACACGATAGCAACCCCCTTCTCAAGCAGGAAAACCTATATCATATCAGGCAAATGGTTGTCCAATGCCTTCTTAAAAACCTTCAGTGTTGGGGCACCTACAACTTCTGGAGACAAGTCATTTCACTGGTGAATTATTCTAACCATTAGAAAATATCTCCTTAGTTCTAGGCTGCTTTTCTCCTTAATTGGTTCCCACCCATTGCTTCTTGTCCTGCCTTCAGGTGCTTTGGAGAATAGCTTGACTCCCTCTTCTTTGTGGCAGCCCCTCAGATATCGGAAGACTGCTATCATGTCACCCCTAGTCCTTCTTTTCATCAAACTAGACATACCCAGTTCCTGCAACAACACTTACTCTATAAATATAACTCTTTCAAATAGTTGAACCTCTGGGGGTTGTGTGGACCAAATTCATACGGTTTTCTTGGCATCCATACAGAGGTGGTTTTCTGCAGCCTTCGTCCAGGATGACAGCAAAACTGATGGATCGTTTCTCTTTCCAAGAGCCCAGTGTGTCTCAAATGCCATAGCACAAGCTGATCTTAGAGCTGGCACTAATTTCACTCAAACACAAACCACTTTGGACAACTCATCTCCACTGTCTGGGGTAGAATATTGGTTTTGCACAGTCCTAACAATTTGACTTGAGTTTCCTGGTTTCACTTAAAGCCAATGTGGGGGGGGGGGGTGAGAGCAATTCTCCTATCACAGCTCCACTGTGGAAATTTCCTTCAGGGCTTACTACAGGCCGGTTTATGGGTATCGTTAACTTCTGTAAGTAATGCTTAAAAGTGTAATGGATGCCCAGTAACTAAATCCATTGGTGCCTTTTCTTTCTGCTTTAAAAAGCCTCTACATTTCCAAGCATGAATGGAATGGAATGGAATGGAATGGAAAGGAAAGGAAAGGAATAGAATGCATTGGAAGGGACCTTGGAGGTCTTCTAGTTCAACCACCTGCCTAGGCAGGAAACCCTACACCACTTCAGACAAATTGTTGTCCAATTTCTTCTTAAAAACTTGGAGTGTTGGAGCACCCACAACTTCTGGAGGCAAATTGTTCCACTGATTCATTGTTCTAACTGTCAGGAAATTTCTCCTTAGTTCTAAGTTGCTTCTCTCCTTGATTAGTTTCCATCCATTGCTTCTTCTCCTGCCTTCTGGTGCCTTGGAGAACAGCTTGACTCCCTCTTCTTTGTGGCAACCTCTGAGATATCGGAAGACTGCTATCATGTCTCCCCTAGTCCTTCTTTTCATTAAATTAGACATACCCAGTTCTTGCAACTGTTCTTCATGTGTTTTAGCCTCCAGTCCCCTCATCCTCTTGGTTGCTCTTCTCTGCACTCTTTCTAGAGTCTCCACATTTTTTTTACATCGTGGCGACCAAAACTGGATGCCGTATTCCAAGTGTGGCCTTCCCAAGGCCTCATAAAGTGGTATAAACTGGGTAGGAACAAAGGTAATTACCTAATAAAGCACCTACATCTGTCTCCATAAATGGAATGCTTGCTTTGCAGATAGCAAGGGCATTTTATACCGATCTTTCCTTGAGGCTCTGAAAGCCAGTTTCTAGAGGATTTCGAAATGGGCCTTTGGCCTGAAAACTACAGCAATTCCCTTCTCAAGCCAGAACTTCACGACAATGAATTTTATCAGGGTAGTTCAATCCGGCGGTAATTAAATTGCAGTTAATGCGACATCTTTTACCTAGAAGGAAGTAGTGCGGTATGTTTCTTTCCCAATAATGTGAGACAGATATGGCTGCCATAAAACTCCAGGTAAGGGGGCCGGATTGCGTTGCAGTTAAACATCTTTAGTAGGAGACATAACAACCCTCCCTCCCTGTGCTTTAATATCAAACTCAGGTGGGCCACCATAAATTTCTCCTGAGCAGGAGTGCTGAAAGTGGAATATTTGGGGGTTAAGGAAGAACCGGCGGTTTGCCTGTGACTGTTGACTCCACCTTGGAGAAAAGGTGTGGTAGTGATGAGAAGGCTGAGGCAAGGAAATTATTTTCACAGCTTTGAGCTTTCTTGTACCTGGTAAGGTAGGTGACTCAGCTGAGTCTTCACAGGTTGTCTGGAGCCTCAAATAAGAGAGACTGTAGCCATCCAGGTAGTCCTTGATTTATAGCCATAATTAGGTAAAGGTAGGGTAGAGGTTCCTCTTGGACATATGTGCTAGTCGTTCCTGACTCTAGGGGGCGGTGCTCATCTCCGTTTCAAAGCCGAAGAGCTAGCACTATCCAAAGACGTCTCCGTGGTCATGTGGCCGGCATGACTAAATGTCAAAATGCACAGAACGCGTTTCTCTTCCCATCAAAGGTGGTTCCTATTTTTCTACTTGCATTTTTTATGTGCGTTCGAACTGCTAGGTTGGCAGAAGCTGGGACAAGTCACGGGAGCTCGCTCCGTTACGCGGGCGCTAGAGATTCGAACCGCCGAACTGCTGACCTTTCTGATCGACAAGCTCAGCCTTTTAGCCACTGAGCCGCAGCGTCCCTTAACCATAATTAGGGCTAGAATTCATGTTGCTAAGCAAGCAGTAAAACAAACAGTAAAGTGAATTGTGCTTGATTTTATGTGTGGGTTTTTGGTCCCGGTTGTTAAGTGGGATCACTGGAGTTGTTAAGCAAACCTGGCTTTCTCCTGTTGACTTTGCTTGTTGGAAACCGGCTCGGCAGGTTGCAAACGGCAGGAAATTAAACAGCGTTTGGGAGATAATTTGCTTATTATAATGCGGTTGTTGCCAAAACTCCTCATCCTTGTCGCAAATGTTCAGAAGAGAAAAAATAATGTAGCATGTTTCCTACCCTGGAAAGGGTTTATATGTTGGTACCAATAATCATTCTCTGGTCAGGTCTGGATTCTCTTCATTGTGACGTTGGGTTTCAATCCATTTTTGCATGGGGAAAAAAATGACACCGCAGCTCACATGGTTGAATCTACTATAACTCTCGGTAGCCAACCTGTTTGGCTAGTTGGCCAACGTGGTTGCACCATGAGAAGGAAAAAATGCTGAAGATTAATAAGATCATCCGGAATATGTTTACTCTGATGTAATTGGCACTCAAGTCAAAGGAAACAGGCTTCATAAAAACCAAATGTTTGGACTGCGTCTTGAGAAGACAATTAAGTAACAACCTGGTAGATCTTCTTTCACTACTATGTGCAAAATATACGAGAAGAAATGTGCCCACAATAGGATGCTACTTCCTATATCAGGGGTCACCAGCCTTTCAGACCTCAAGGACCAGAAAATGCATAATTTTTAATCCTGCGGACCACTAATATGATCTGCCTAATGAGTGGGTGGGTGTGGCTAGGTGGTCATGTGACTGGGTGGGTGTGGCCAACCTGCTGTCACTCGTGTCAAGGGGCGCCACACCAGCCTCTACTCGCCCCTCCCCTGACAGCCACTCCTCGCCTGCCCACCCAGGCTCCTGAGGGCCCCAACAGGAAGCAGTTGCTGGAGCTAAGCAGCCACCATGAGAAAGAGTTAGCAAAGCAGCTCAGTTCAAATTGGATCGGACCAAGAAGGACGCTCAGCAGAAGCACCTCACTGAGGACTAGGAGCATAGGCTTTCCAAGCAGAGGGAAGACCTGCGGGAGTGCAAGGCCAGGTACCAGCGCCTGGAGACTCAGCGGGCTGAGATGGTCAGCCAGTTCCAGGCCAGGATGCAGTCCCACTGGAATGAGGCCGTCTGGCTCTTCACCACCAGCGGCACTTCTCTCCAGCCTTCACCCAAAGCCCCACACCAGGAGGCTGAAGCAGACCCCAAGTTGGAATTTCTGCCCCCCTCCAACCCACACAAAAAGACCCCGAAGGGGAAGATTTTGCAGCAACCCCAGTGTTCATTGCATGTTGGATAGCCATTTCTCTGAAACGGTATAGGCTTTCCTGCCTAGGCAGGGGGTTGGACTAGAAGACCTCCAAGGTCCCTTCCAACTCTGCTATTGTATTGTATTGTATGTATCCCTCCCAGGGGCCGTAGTTTGAGGACCCCTGTTTTAGTGACATATAAAAAATGCAAACAATTTTTCTGAGGACCACCAAAACTCTCCCAAGGACCACCAGTAGTCCATGGACTACTCATCACTCATCTCTTCTTTTGGAGACACACACACACACATACACACAACCGCAAAGCTCTAACTGTCCTTGGCAACTTATCCAAATAAGCGAGCCCCCTCCATCCAGAAAAAACCTACTAGACAACCTGATTGTGGTCCCTGTTGTTTGAAGGGGGAGGGAGGCTTGGATGGTGTTTTTCTTTACTTGTGGAGAAGTTCAACAGTGTGGGAGACCTGGAACACAATCGCGGATTCCTGCCAGAAATGTTTCCATCATAGACTTCAGGGAACTCCAAATGCAAGGCTCCCTATTTTTTCTAATCGGAATGACCTCGGAGTCTTGCAAAGACAGTTTCGGAGGCAGTGAAGGAACGTACAATAGTATCAACCTCCAAGCAAGCAACTTTCTTTATTTTCTTCATTTATTTTGTCACTCGTGTGCAAGATAACAGGAATAAGAATAAACACGAATCTGAAAACAGGAAATGGGGGCAACCAAATGGGGGCAGTAGGACAGGGATGTTAGGCACGCTGATTCACGCCCCCTTTACGGACCTCTTAGGCATGGGAGTGAGGTCCACAGTAGACAGCCTTAGGTTAAAATTATGGGTGATTGGGGATGTAACAATGGAGTCAGGTAGTCCATTCCAGGCGTTGACCATTCTGTTGCTGAAGTCGTATTTTCTGCAATTGAGTTTAGAGCTGTTTACTTTGAGTTTGTATCTATTGTTTGCCCCTGTATTATTGTGGTTGAAGCTGAAGAGGTCATTGACAGATAGGACGTTGTAGCGGATAATTTTGTGTACTATGCTTAGGTCAGACCATAGACGGCGTAGTTCTAGGTTGTCCATGCCCATAAATTTTAAGCCTGGTGGCATAAGGGCTTCTATTGTGAGCAGAGGAGTGAAGGACTCTTCTCGTGAAATACCTCTGGACTCTCTCGATTGTATTGTATACTTTAGTGCAGGGGTCTCCAACCTTTGCAACTTTAAGTCTGAAGGACTTCAGCTCTCAGACTTCTCCAGCCAGCTTTGCTGGCTGGAGAAGTCTGGGAGCTGAAGTCCTTCAGACTTAAAGTTGCAAAGGTTGGAGACCCCTGCTTTAGTGGACATTTGAGAAGCCATGATGAGGGGCAGATGTAGGAACAGTCATAAGTAGGGCAGGATGGAGGCATTTCCCTTTTCTTACCAATTTGCATTCATTCTGATGAAAAGAATTTAGCTTTAGGAATGTCTCCCGGGGGAAAAAGAATTGGGAGGAAATTCTCATGGGTGGAACACGTTGTTCTTGTACCTCCCTAGTGACCAACTGACCAGAGGGAATGCATCAACAAACTCAGATAAGGGGTTAATGTACTAACTAACCAAATTAAGGCCATGGTATGAATCCAGTGGTGCTGGAGAAGACTCTTGAGAGTTCCTTGGACTGAAGACAGACACAATCAGTCGATCCTAAAGGAAATCAACTCTGACTGTCCTTTGGAAGGATGGATCCTAACGCTGAACCTCAAATACTGTGGCCACCAACTCTTGGAGAAGTTCAGGGATGAAATCCAGCAGGTTCTGACAGGTTCTGGAGAACCGGAAGCAGAAATTTTGAGTAGTTCGGAGAACTGGCAAATGCCAACTCTGGCTGGCGCCAGAGTGGGGTGGGAATGGAGATTTCGCAGTATCCTTCCCCTGCTACGCTCCCCAAGCCATGCCCACCAAGCCACACCACGCCCACCAAGCCACGTCCACAGAACTGGAAGTAAAAAAAATGAATTTCACCACTGGAGAAGACCCTCATGTTGGAACAGATGGGAGGCCAATGGAGATAGGGAAAAGCAGAGGAGGAGATGGCTAGATAGTGTCATCGACGCAATGAACATAAATTTGAGCAAACTCTCAGAGATAGTGGAAGACAGGAGGACTTGGCACGCTGTGGTCCATGGAACTGTGAAGAGTTGGACATGGCTTAGTGACTGAACAAAGCAAATGAATCCAGTCTCAGTCATTCCATTTAGGTATTACCTCCATCTCGACCACTGCCAGTCTTGGAGTACAGTCCTAGTTGCTGGTTCCTACACGAGAGCTGTTGTGCTTGCATTCTACTTATCACATTCCTTCTGCGTGGTTGTTTCGTTCTCTTGGGAGGGCACAGCCAGTTGAGTCCTTTTTTTGTAACCAGACTCGATTGACTAAGCTGCAGTGGTGGAGTTTCTCCATCCCACAAAGCTGTAAGTCAACCAGCCGCATGATCAGTCTCGTGTGAACCTAATAAAGGCTTGAGCTGAAAGTAACTTGGTTCTCATCAGTGGTGGGTTCCTGCCAGTTCTAACCTCTTCTATAGAAGAAGTTCCACAAATCTACAGGGGACGTTTAGAACCGGTTCCAGCTCCCTCCCTCCGCCCATCATCAAGAGGAAGAGCGAGAGGAGAAATTCTGGGAGTTGAAGTCCACAAGTCTTAAAGCTGTCAAGTTTGAACACCAGCTGATCCTTCCAAATGTACAATTCTGGGATTCTACAGATGTATTTTTCCCTCGGGATTGTAGGTCCCTCCTTTTCAGAGAGAAAAGCCATTCACATTGGATAAATCTTGTAGAAGAAGACCTTGCAATGTTTATCGTGATGATGATGGAGCAGTGAGGCAAATTACCATAGCGCCAGATGGGTACAGCAAATGATGCTTCCTAGGAGTTGGGGGAGAAGCTGTTTGCTTTGCTCCTTGTACTACTACCTTTCATTCTACTTTAGGGTTGTGTGAAAGGTTGTTCTCTGTAGAAAGTGGCCTACAGAGGAAGCATTGACAGGCTGGGAGACCCAGGAGGTGAACAGGGTTAATGGAGCATTAGGGTCAACAGAAATGTGTACCGTGAGAGAGACGGAAAGCATGAGTCACCTGGAAAAAAAACTTGAATAAAAGCTACAGGTTATACAGGAAAAGCCAGTCACTTAAACTCATTGGCTTCCATTCTAAGCATTCCTCAAATCAATGGAATAATCACACACACACACACACACACAAATCACAAAATCTGCTTTGGGACCAACACATTGTTTGCAACTGTAAGATGGGTGGACTTCAACTCCCAGGATTCCTCAGATCCAGATGTTTAAGGTTGCTGAATTGAAAACTGCTGGCCCTAAACTTTATCGTGGTTTATTTAGTGTGACCTTAGTGTGTTGAATAATGCCTTAGATCAGGGGTAGTCAACCTTTTTATACCTGCCGCCCACTTTTGTATCTCTGTTAGTAGTAAAATTTTCTAACCGCCCACCAGTTCCACAGTAAGGGTGATTTATAAAGTAGGGAAGTCAATTAAATTAAAAAAAGGAAAGTGCTTCAGTATCGGAAAAAAACCCTACTTCCCACCATGAAAGCTGGAACGCCCACTAGTGGGCGGTAGGGACCAGTTTGATTACCACTGCCTTAGATTATCATTTTTTACCATAAACTATGTTTTATGACAATATAATTTGTGGACATGGCCAACCGTGATTTTAATTAACCAATCAAGGTGAGAAAACTGCAGTTTAACGCCAGCTGTGTATGCAACCTCTGAAATTCATCAGAGATTCTCTTCTGTATTCGGCGGTTTAGCCAGCAGGACGGAGTGAGATGACTTTCTCGGTGATTGGTTAAAATTGTGACATCTCCTGCTCTGGAACATCTGTCTGGTCCCTTCCCTGATGCGGTTCTAAAAATATCAAGCGAGATCATTTTGTGCCAATTTAATTTGGCCGTGGCAGGTATTGGATTGTTTCGTTTCTGTTCCCTGAGTTGGGGCTTTGATTGTAATGGATTGGAACTGTCATTGGCGGTTCGCTGCTCTTGATTTGATGTTTCCCAAAAGCGTTACGACTGTCCTTGATTAGGTAACAAATGTTTGAGCACAATGATAACGACGACGACAAGGTTTGTTCTTCGTAGGAATAGGCTCAGCCCCTAACTTTGCATGCTACCAGGCCGTTGTAGAAAAATAGGAACCACCTTTGGTGGGAAGGTAACAGTGTTCCGGGCGCCTTCGGTGTTTCATCATGCTGGCCACATGACCACGGAGACGTCTTCGGACAGCGCTGGCTCTTTGGCTTTGAAGCAAAGATGAGCACCGCCCCCTAGAATCGGGAACGCCTAGTACATATCTGTGAGAGGAGCCTTTATCTTTATATTTAATATTGAGGTTATATTGAGGTTTGGCTTAATAGGTGACCCAGGGTTGGGTTGATTGCATAATATGACCTCACATTGTTCTGTTATGAAGTTTACCCTTGTTTGGGAGCAGGGGATGGTTAGAAAAGATAAAAACTCATAAATGCCCTGTGTTGGCATCTAGTGCCAGCAAGATCATCACCCCAGGGAAATAGGGAGCTGTTTTTCTATCTCGTCTGGCAACCGTTCTGTTTCAACCTGGAGTTTTTCCAGCTCAGTCAAAATAGTTCATGTTTAACAAAACAGTTAAACCTTGGACTTGCACGCAAAGCATGTCCTGTCCTTCCAAGTGACTGTTATTCTCCCCCATGAGTGACGCAGCACGACGGCCGAATCCCACAGAAAACTGAACTAAAACCGTGTAAAAGATTGCCTTGCGCCCATTTTATATCTGGTGTTCCATCCAACAGCTCTCAAGAGGTGCCATTTGGAGAAAAAAACAGGGAGAGAGAGAAAAGCAGAATAAAGGAGAGAAATAAAACAAGAGGAGTTCTTTCAGACGGGAGGGTTTATTTAAAAGATTTGTTTAGATTACAGCCCTATTTGCGCTAACCCCAATAAGCCTGGCTAAACGCAGCCGGTTTTTGAGTCACCAGGCAACAGCAGGTAGGATTATGAATGGCAAAGGTGCGGTGGAGAAGAGAGCTGCACCCCACAACCCTAAACTTGTTTGCGCAGAAATAAATGCCACCCTGGCAGCCAGGTGCGCTGATTTGGTGCACCACCCAAGGAATTGTAGTTACCAACCAGTCAAGAAGTCTCATAAATAAGGAACGGTGAGGAGGAAGGTTTTCCACCATTTGTTCCAGCTTTCTCCAAGATGGACGGATGAATGGATGGATGGATGGCTAGGTAGGTAGATGGGTACCATGTTTTCCCGAAAATAAGGCAGGGTCTCATTTTCTTCTGACCCCCGAAATAGGTACTGGGCCTTATTTTCGGGGAGGTCTTATTATTTTTGAGGTGCAGGAGGGGGCGAGCATGGTCACCTCATGGCTGTTGCTGTGTTGCAATATTTTTGGGGAGGTCTTATTTAGTGCATGTGCTCAAAAACCCGATTGGGCTAATTGGAAGGGCGCCTTTTCCCAACAGCAATTTTAAGATCTCTCCCCAGGTGTTCAATGGGATTCAGATCTGGACTCATTGCTGGCCACTTCAGACCTCTCAAGCGCTTAGTTGCCATTCACTTCTGGGTGCTTTTTAAAGTCTGTTTGGGGTCACTGTCCTGCTGGAAAGACCCAAGATCTCGGACGCAAACCCAGCTTTCTGACACTGGGCTCTACAGTGCATCCACCCTCCGGACGATCCTGCGTTGCAACCTTTCATCCATTTTCCTCTCCCGTCGATGCCCAGGGAGATGGGCTACGGTGCCGTGGGTCGCACGCTTCTTGGCGATGTTGCGCGCCGTGGACAGAGGCACACCGAGGTCCCTGGCGGTGGGACTTGTAGCCTTGAGACCGTGGATATTTTGCCACAGTTTTGGTTCTCAAGTCTCATTAACAGAGTTGGAAGGGACCTTGCAGGTCATCTAGTCCAACCCCCTGCCCAAGCAGGAGACCCTACTACATCTGCCCTCTACCTAGGATCGAACTCACAACCTCCTGCTTGTGAGGCGAGAGCTCCACCTCTAGTCCTCAGGCAGCTCTCTCCTCCTCTTTCAGGGGGTCCATGCTTAGTGTGTGGCGCGCACACACACACAAGCACACAATGCAAAATTACACACTGTGTGTGTATGCGTTTGTGTGTGTTTGTGTGTGTATGCGTTTGTGTATGTGTGCATTTGTGTATGTGTTTGTGTGTATGCGTTTGTGTGCGTTTGTGTGTGTGTTTGTGTGTGTGTTTGTGTTTTTGTATGTTTGTGTGTTTGCGCATGTGTGTGTGTGCTGTGTGTGTGTGTTGTGTGTGTTTATGTGTCTGTGTGTGTATTTTTCAGGCTATTTCACGTTGCTCCTGATTTGCCTTCTCTTCCTCCCCAGGCGCGCTGCGCATGCGCAAGCGCTCACTCTCCCTTCCCCCCCTCCCATTCTCTCCCCAACCCGCCCTCAACCCTCGCGCTCCTTGTTCGGCCCGCCTCGCGCCCAACCGCCACGTAGCGCGCGCGGGGGCCAGAGGGGAGGAGGGGCGGGGGGAAGAAGGCGGGGCGTGGCCTCGCTCCCTCCCTCCCTGAGGGGGACGACGACAAAGTGGGCGTTCCCTTCCAACCCTCCCCCTGGCCCCGCCCCTGGCCCCGCCTCCCCTTTCTCTCGCCCTCTCCGCCGGGTTAGATGGCCGGAGCCGCCGAAGGAGCCGCGCCGCTTCCGCCGACCAGAGGCGCCTTCTCGCGGGGCCCGGCAGCTGCTGCTCTTCCTCAACCGACGGCGGCGGTGCCGTGAGCGGCGTGCGGCGCGCCGCTGAGTCGTCCTCCCTGCCTGCTCTTCGTCCTTATGAGCCTGGGCAGCCCCGTGAGTCGAGGAAGGCGGGCGGGCGAGCGAGCGAGCGGGCGCCTTCCCTGCCTCCTTCCCTCCCCGCCGCCGCCGCCGCTGCACAAAGGCGCTTTGTTCTCGCGCGCCCCGCCGGGCCCCAGGCGCCGGGAAGACCGGCCGAGGCAGCCTTCCGCAGTGCGGCGGAGACGGGCGGGGACGGGTCTTACCCCGGGGCTGGGAGACGAGGGAGCCTCCCGGGGGTCCCGCCAGGCGGTCTCCGCGCTCCCCCCAGCCAGGGGAAGACCCTTGGCCCGCCTTCCCACGACTCGGGGGAACCCGTGTTTGGCGGTCGTGGGAATGCGGTCTTAGAGGGTGGGTGGTTGCTCTGACGCCACGTGTTGGGTTCCCGAATCTCCCCCACCCCCAAAAAAGTGGGGGACAGAGGGTGAGGGTTTAAAGTGGGGGGTATTTGGGGTCGTCTCCGGGACCCAAACTCAAAAGAACGACAGATGCCTTCCCCCCTTTTTATTTCCTGCTCCCTGCCCACTCCTGTTTTCTTGGCCAAAGTGTCCCTCCAAAGGCCAGGATCAGCCTGGAAGGGGCAATTCAGGTGTGAGGAAGGGGCTTCAAGAAAGGCTGGTGGGTTTTGGGGGGGAAAGCTATAGTCCCCCCCTCCAAATAAAGATCCAGCTTCCAAATGGTCGTTTGCCATTTGGTGAACAGTCAATAAATTCAATTCAGTAAATAGAGTGGGGGGGTCTCCTTGACTCTGCTTGGAGGGGGGTTAAATTCAATTCAGTAAATAGAGTGGGGGGTCTCCTTGGCTCTTTGCTTGGAGGGGGGTTAAATTCAGTCCAGTAAATAGAGTGGGGGTCTCCTTGCCTCTTTGCTTGGAAAGGGGTTAAATTCAGTCCAGTAAATAGAGTGGGGGTCTCCTTGCCTCTTTGCTTGGAAAGGGGTTAAATTCAGTCCAGTAAATAGAGTGGGGGTCTCCTTGCCTCTTTGCTTGGAAAGGGGTTAAATTCAGTCCAGTAAATAGAGTGGGGGTCTCCTTGCCTCTTTGCTTGGAAAGGGGTTAAATTCAGTCCAGTAAATAGAGTGGGGGTCTCCTTGCCTCTTTGCTTGGAGGGGGGTTAAATTCAGTCCAGTAAATAGAGTGGGGGGTCTCCTTGCCTATTTGCTTGGAGGGGGGTTAAATTCAGTCCAGTAAATAGAGTGGGGGGTCTCCTTGCCTCTTTGCTTGGAGGGGGGTTAAATTCAGTCCAGTAAATAGAGTGGGGGTCTCCTTGGCTCTTTGCTTGGAAGGGGGGGGTGTCATCCGGGCAGATGTTGGCGTCTGGGTGGCAGATGTGACACGTCCCTGGTGAAAGTCTCTGGCGGTTCCTGCCACCCACCCACCCCCTCCCTGGCCAGCCAAGACTGCGGCATTGGTGGCTCCCCCCCCCCCCCTTCCATTTTGGGACGGACTTCATTCATTGCTGGGTCTCCTTCCCCGCAGCAGCTGCTAGATTTGGGGGGGGGGGAGGAAATCTGTGTCCATTTACAGAGGGATCCAAAAGTCGCTGCTAATTAGATCTTGCTTCCCTCCTTGATGTTGCTGGCATTGCTCTCTGCAGATTAAAATTTAAAAAACAAACAAACGCCCATCCTCCCCCAGCCAAATTGCTTCCTTAGGCCTGATGGGATATCTCACCTCCCAATCAGGAGGTTGTGAGTTCGATCCCAGGTAGAGGCAGATGTAGGGTCTCCTGCTTGGGCAGGGGGGGGAGGGGTTGGACTAGATGACCTGCCGAGGTCCCTTCCAACTTTTGTTCATCTGTTAAAAAGAGGCGGCTGGGTTTTGAAAAGGACCCTTTTCCTCTTGCAACACCCCCCACCCCAATTAGAGAGCCTCCCACCCCTCTTGCTAATAGGAAAGGTGGTCTTTGCTCTGGGTGGTAAGACCCGATGTCACCTAGCAAGGAGCGAGAAGCAGGTTACAACTGGGTGAGCTCTTGAGTAAGGGTGGCTAGATAACTGACTATTTTGAATTCGACTTCTCTTAAGAAAGTGCTCTTTGTTGGGTTAATTCGAACAATAGGAGTCCTACATAGCCTTCCCTCCACCCCTTCCTCCGCAAAGGGTACAAACTAAGATAGGGTGCATTTTGTTAAGCCATCTTCACGGAGTAGCTATCATTCTTGGTTAGAACTCCCTCCAGAGACCGAGTGGGATTTATTGCGCGGCTGGAATATCTGAATAAATAAATGAATTAAGTGGCTTGTTCTAAAATGGCCATTCATTCATTTGGAAAGAGAGGCACAGTTAAAGAGTTGTGTAATTTTTAAGGTGGCGTTTTGTTTCCTGGTGTGGCTGCCTGGATTAGTCTGCCGTTTTTCTTGGTATTGTATTTCAGAAGCGGTTGGCCATTTCCTCCTTCCTAGGGCTGAGATAAAGTGACTGGCCCATAAAGTCGCCCGGCTAGCTAGCTTCATGCCCAAGGCGCAGGACTAGAACTCCCAGCTTCCCTAGTTCAAGCCTGGTACTTTTAACTACTACACGAGACCTGCCACAGTTAAGTAGGAAAGCTGAACTCCGACAGTAAAAATGTTTTGGGCTCACCTGGCATCCTAGGTTACGTGGACTACAATAGGTGGCTTAGTTATTGTCTATTTCTTAGCTTGGCATCTTCTACAGGGCCTGTTGATTCGGTAGAGCTGGGTTTAGCAAGCTGTGTGAACACGGGCCCTTTCTCAAGACTACAATCGGTCTGCGCTCAGGTTTATCTCGGCCCAGGAAATGTATATTGATTTCTAGAGTTTCTCCTCCTACTCAACCGCAGCAAAGAAATTCAGTTGAGTTATAGTTTGTTATATTCTGCTATTCTTTTTTTCCCCCCCTCCTTTTGGTGGTCGGCTTCGTTTTCTGAAATAGTGGGAAACTTACTCCAGCTATTCACAGTTTGTAAAGCAAAAGTTTATTCGGAAGCAAACTAGGCAGAGATATCTCTTTCCTTCAAGAGCTTGAAATCCGAGCGTTGACGCGGGGGGGGGGGGGGGAGGGACGCATTAATCTTTTTTGCTTGCAATGGGAAAAGTAAAGCATTTAATGACTTTTAATCAGAGGGAGCATGTGTAAAATTAACAATAGCTTGGCCTTCACAATGTGTGGGGATTAAGTGGGAGGTTGAGAAAGGCAGTTTCAGGAGTCCTCACAGTGACTCACTGCCGACTGCCTTGCAACGTGGCTGGTATTTTTTTTTTCTTTTTCTTTAAAAAAAAAAATCCACATAAGCACCCTCACCACGTTAACACAGATTGGGGTGTTTTTTTATATCAGGTTGTATAATAGCTTTCTTTTTTTTTTAAATTCTCCTTACCAATTCCTTCCAAAATTGGTTCCTTTTCTGCCAGAAAGATCTAGCTCTTGCCCGATTATCGAATAAGTTTGTGAAAAGCTAATCATGCCGGGAGCTTTTCCCCTTTTCCTAAAGTTTCCTAAAGAAATAAAACCCCTCATGCAGGCGGTCCTCAGCTGAGGAACCACGATTTCCGTTAAGTGCGACGTTTGCCCCATTTAACGGGACATTTTTACAACCTGGGTAAGGGATATTGCTGCCGTTGATAAGTGAGTCGGCCAGTTGTTAAGCGAATCAGACTTCCCCATCGACTTTGCTGGTCGGAAGGTGGCAATATAGGGAATCTCATGACCACAGTAGTGATCACAAGTACGAACCAGCTGCTAAACCTCTGGATTTTGTTCCAAGGTCTGTAACGCTGGGGAAAAAAACCTGGTTACAATTCATGTTTTTCAGGGACGTTGTAACTTTGAACGGTCGCTAAATGAGCTTGTAAGTCGAGGATTAGGTGTATTCGCCAGCCGGCCTTCTCTACAGCAGAGGTCCCCAACCTTTGCAACTTTAAGTCTGAAGGACTTCAGCTCCCAGACTTCTCCAGCCAGCAAAGCTGGCTGGAGAATTCTGGGAGCTGAAGTCCTTCAGACTTAAAGTTGCAAAGGTTGGGGACCTCTGCTCTACAGGGCAGTGTGTGAAAACGGTCAGCTTCAGGTGATATTTCCCAGCAAAGGTGGGCAGGGAAATTAAGGTCTATTTGGAAAGTCCATGTTGTAAAGAGTGCCAAACTCTTTAAAGCTTTGTGTGTGTGTGTGTGTGTGTGTGTGTGCTTTGTGCCTGGCATGGAAATCTGTACCCAGAGCAAAAAACCAAAGCTGCACAACCACACCATGGACGTGGCTAGTTGTTCTGTAGTGGAATAGATGTATTTTGGGGCTGCTAATAAAAAAAACAAACTCTGACTTACTGACTAAACCAGGGTTGGGAGACTATGGCTATGACTTGTGGACTTCAACTCCCAGAATTCCTGGGCCAACTCTGGGTTCAGAACCAGTGTTACAACTCTGGTCCCGTAACCAGTGTTAGGGGTTCTAACAAATACTTCTTCAGTCTTCAACTCTTCAGCAGCAAACAGTGAGAACAGGAATAACGTGGAATCGAAAAGGGGATGGACTGTGTTTCTGAGCTTGCTTATATGGTAGAGCTGAGAAGCACAGCCAATCAGAATTCAACATAGTTCTTAAAGCTACATGTACTCTTTAAGAATACTGGCTTATATATATTGTCAACCCAACTTAAGGATAAATAATATCCTAACAATATTGTTTGTTTTTGAAAGCTAGTTGTGCTGCATAACAACACAACGACTCCCAAGAAGAAGTTACGTTGAGGATCAGCCCACGTGTGGGGTTGTGAGCCAACAAAAGGCAGGCCATGAAAATCCCCAGTCCCTGCCTTATTTGACTTCAGGCCATATTTGACATGACCTCCCACTATCAGGTTTATTGCAAACGTAAAACAAGAGGTGAGAAGAGCACAGGACCAATGTTACTCATGCTTTTTCTTTCTTTTTTTTTAAAGTTCAAGAGGTTTTGTTCCAGTCAGTTTTAAGGTTGGGTAGGGCTGTTCCTAGAATTTAAGAGTTTGTAGCCTAAATGACTCATCTGATGTCATAAGCTCTGGGTACGTTTGAGTAGCTTCTTCCAGGTAGAAGAACCAGAAAAGCTATGTTAAAAGCATTTTTTGTTTGTTTGCTTGCTTAATATATATTGTGGTCAGAGCACGATTTGGGGGAGGGAAAAAATGAGTTAATGAGCCGTATTTATTTAATGGTGTTCTCTCT